>JARYGA010030014.1:0-62717 GCA_030545235.1 Helianthus tuberosus | reverse complement strand
AAAATTACTCTACATGAACATTTACAATGGTTTAGGTTTTTTTAGGTTTTTGGGGGGGGGGGGGGGTGGGGGGTGGTTTAGGTTTTTTTTTTGGGGGGGGGGGGGTGGGGGGTGGGGGGGTTTAGTGTAATTTTGATAATTACCCTATAATTTTGATAATTACCCTACACGACCAAAATTACTCTACATGAACATTTACAAAATTACTCTATAGAAGCTCAAAATTACTCTACTAGAGTAATTTTGAAGTTGCTGATAATTACCAAAATGACACCGCCACTTTTTTTACTTTTCTTTCAATTCGTACGTTTATTTTATTTTTACGGGAACTTAACTCTGTAATTATATAGTATAAAAGATTAAAAAGAAAGGTTCAATTCCAAGCAGGGGCGGACCTTATGTTGTCCGAGTCGTAGCACGGGCTACGACTCAACTTTTTATGAGTAGTGTAAAAATAAGTTTTTTTTTCGGTTTTTATACCAAGGATACCCCTGAACAACTACGAGGACACCCCTAAAAAAGAGTCTGTAAGCCCAAATCAATTGAAAATAATAAGACCAAATCCCAATTGCCCAATATGTTAGCCCAAATCAATTGATGATCGTAAATAATAAGCCCAATTGCCCAATATGTTAGCCTCAAATAATAAAAGATTGTAAATAATTGCCCAATTGCTTTAAAGTTTTAATGCACGACATGGCACAACTACGAGGATACCAATCAATTGAAAATGACAAGCCCAAATCCCAATTGCCCATTTCGTCACACTATAAGCGATGGTGATAAATTTGCAAACTTGAATTAAATAAGTGATCTTGCGCGTGTTATGGTTGAAACGGGAACGCATAGTTCTTTTCCTTCAGTTTATCGGGTAGTGAAGCTAGCTTTACTTTTACCGGTTGCAACCGGTATCGCAACCGTTGAAAGATGTTTTTCGAAATTGAAGCTTGTCAAGACGGATTTACGCAATCGAACACTACTAGAAAAAGGGACAATTTCCTACACAATTTTTTTCGTCACAGATTACTACATTTTTATGACGAATTTCCTACAAAAAAAAATTTCAAGATTTTGTTACAAATTTTCGATGCATCCATGACGAAAAATAAGAAAACCCTAATTAATTGACAGTTGCGTAACAAATCTATCGGAAATAACCTACAAAACAAAAAAACAAGGCAAAATAATATCGTTTCCTACACATTTATGACGAAAAATAAGAAAACCCTAATTAATAGACAGTTGCGTCACAAATCTGTCGGAAATAACCTACAAAAGGTTAACTATTATTTTTTACCGAATAAATATTTATATAAGCCAAAAAATAAGGGAAAATAATATCGTTTCCTACACATTTATGATGAAATATTATTTTTTTAATTAACTTAAACCATCCGTCGGAATTCCGTCACAACTTGTGACAAGTTTCTGACAAAAAAAATAAGAAAATCCTAATTAATTGACAGTTGCGTCATAGATCTGTCACAAATATCTACAAAAGGTTAAATAATAATAAAACTAGTATATAATAATTATAAAATAAACATATTCCTATACATTTATGACAAAATGCTTATTTTTAAATATAATTGTCACAGAGGCGTAGGAAACAATCCATGTATGAATACAATTTCCTACGCATTTATGACAAAATGCTTAAATCCATTGCAGGTTGTGACACATTTCTTACAACATTTAAGGATTTGTCATAAATGTGTAAGAAACAACCTATATAATTATTCTTATTTTAAATATTAAATGTACGTAACTATGTGGACGTATGGATATGAGTATAATGTATGTATGTATGTATGTATGTATGTATGTATGTATGTATGTATGTATGTATGTATGTATGTATGTATGTATGTATGTATGTATGTAATGTAATGTATCTGTGTGTGTAATAGGCCCGAAATTTTTGAACAATGCTATGGTTTGTGCGGTCGAAAAAGATTTTTTACGTGAAGTAAAAGACGACGATGTGATGGAACGATTTCAAGCTATGAAAAAAAGAAGAGGACAAATCTATTAGGTATTTGTTTTACTTTATTTATTTATTGTCTTTTTTTTAATATTGTACGATTGCACGGTGAAAAAAAAAATTTAGGATACCCCTGAGTTAATGTTCTAGTTCCACCACTGATTCCAAGCTCAAGTTAATGCATCTAGTGGTGTTATATTTTGAAAGAACTCTGTTTTAGTATAATTTATAACACAGTTATCACACAAAAAATACAATTAAGCAAAATTGTATATTTATATATTCTTTTAAAGTCAATGGGCAAGCGAATGAAGTCTTCCGTTGGTCGTTAGATGTATTTCAATTTAATTATATCCCGAATACCCGTCTAAAAAGCAATAAAACTTCAGACATGTGAGTAACTAAATGATCTGATTAAATAAAGGGAAGATGGGTATGGTCATTCGATGTGGTAGTATTAAGTTTACCAAATAAGCTTATTTTTATGTTCGAAGTCGGCTTGTAAACAAGTTTAAAGAAGCTCGACTCGGCTCGTTTACACTAAGGCTCGAAGAGCCTAACGAGCTTCACATGCGAGGCTGGAGCTTGGGCTCGATAAACAAACGTGCTTTACGTAGGACATGGGTCACAATTTTATAATAAAAATTATATAAATAAATATAAAAATTGTAAAGATACTCTCTTTACATAATTTGGGGAAATTGTAGTACATGAACCGTATACAAATTCAAACGAAAATAAATATGAACTACAACATATTTAATAAATCAATCGATTTAAACCAATATCTTCAAAAGATAAAGTCTTCAACTTCATCTTTAGTAACGTATTCTTGTAGTCTCCTTGGCAAGATCTTCAAAAGATAGAGTAATCAACTTTGTGCTCGAGCAAGGTCTTCCCGTAGTATTCTTTGTTGCAAGAAAGAACAAACGATGCTGACGGTTGTGCCTGAGGCATGTGTTCAACACGCTTCTATTAAAACAGATTTCGCGCCTCTACCAAAGACGACGCGTCTGTCTCCCAGGGACAACAGCCGAAGCAGTCTGTACTGCCGGAGATGGCCATGCGCCCGAGTTTACACCGGATAAAATTATAGTGTTAGAACTTGTAGAAATATAAGGATACGAAGGTGATGGAATCGAGTAGAGAAAACTTATTTCTCTAAGTACCCAACACATGAGCCTTCAGGTATCTCTAAGAACTCTTCTAATTTTTCTTTTAAAATTCCACTTTCAATTCTCTACTTGTAATAATTTTCATCAAGTTAGACACATAACCCACTTTATATACAAAAGATATGTGGTAGAAAAGAATCTCACTTTATTAGAGATTTTATTAGAGACATAAACTCTAATAAAAACTAATAAATTGACATAAAAAACTCTACTTAAGAGTTTATCACCCAAATGAATAGTCTAGTAAATAACTATAATTTTACTAAATTATAATTTCACTAAATTAATATCCATTCACACCATTGAATTTCCAACACTTTATTTTAGGCTCAAGCTCGGGCTCAATAAGGCTCAGCGCGTTTCGAGCCTTTTCTCGAGCCGATCTTGAGTAGCTCGCGAACCGCTCGACTCACTTGCACCACTAATTATAAGTCACTAGACAAAAAATAAATAATATGTGAACCTAATTGTTAGAAAAAAAATGATATGAGAACCACTCAATGAGTTACATATTGCATTTGAATTGGTTGCAACCTATATTGCCATATAGACCTCGTCGTGAGGCTTTCCCTAAATATATTTGTCACCGATGCAACTAGTCTAAGTAAGCGACTTTAGAGAAACAAAAAACTTTTTTGAGTGACTTTAGACCAAAGGGTATGGGGCTCCGCACCGGGCCGTCCCCCCTTTTAGGCCCGTCGCACACCGCCCCCTTGGTGCCCGGCTCGGCAGTTTCGTCGGATTTCCGACGTTGGAGACGGGGCTGCTTTTTTGTGGGGTCCATTGAATATTGCCGTTGAACGGCTAGTTTTAAAACAAAATCATTTAATTTAAAACCTTTATAAATACCCACATATTTATCCACTTTTATACCAAAATTCACCCACTTTCTCCAAACAACTCCCACAATTTTATACAAAATACCCACATAATCTTCTCTAAAAAATACACCATGTCATCTTCTTCTTTATCGGGTTCGACGGACACCATGGAAGCCGTAAAATATTTTATAAACAAGGTGGTAGATACGACACAAGTAATTTTGGAAGAAGAAGAGGAGGAGGAGGTTTCGTCACAACCACGAAACAGGAACCCACACATCGAGCGAGACCGAGAAAGTTAGTGATATTTTTATTCTTATATTTACATTCTTATAAATTTATTCTTAATTTTTTAAGTTTATATTTTTAGTCTTATTTTTTTAATTATAAGTTGTATATATATTTTGTTATCTTGTAGGTGCTAACCAAAGATTATTCGTTGATTACTTTGCCGACGAGCCGCTGTACTCGGAGGCTATTTTTAGACGTCGTTTCAGAATGAGTCGTAACTTTTCTTACGTATCGCCGACGATTTAGCCGCTTATCACCCGTTTTTTACCATGCGCCCGATGCTAGAGGCAAAATGGGCTTCTCCACCTTACAGAAATGTACTGCGGCGATTCGTCAACTTGCTTATGGGACGACAGCCGATTCTTGGGACAAATACTTAAAGATGTCCTAAAGAACTGCTAGAGAATGTTTATACAAGTTTTGCAAATTTGTGGTGAAGCTCTACAGCCAAAAATATTTGCGAAAACCGAATTACAATGACGTCCAAAATTTGTATCAACACCACCAAGCAAGGCACGGTTTTCCAGGCATGCTCGGGAGCATTGATTGCATGCATTGGGTATGGCGGAATTATCCTACCGCTTGGCGAGGAATGTATACGCGAGGCGATCAGGGACATCCAACAATAATTCTAGAAGTTGTTGCGTCTAAAGACCTATGGATTTGGCATGCTTTCTTTGGGATTCCTGGTTCGAATAACGACATCAACGTTCTACAAAATTCTGAGGTTTTTTACGATGTTATAAAAGGGATCGGTCCTGATACGAGGTTTATAGTTTCGGGAGTGGAGTACAGACGCGGGTATTATCTTGCCGATGGAATATACCCACAATACTCTACAATAGTTAAAACGGTTAGGCATCATGCAGATGAAAAAAGAAAGAAATTTCCCAAGTTTCAAGAAGCTGCTAGAAAAGATATTGAACGGTGTTTTGGGGTTCTCCAACAAAGATGGCGTATTATTGAAAACCCAGTACGCTCTTTTACACCCAAAACGTTGCGATACTGTATGTATGCTTGTATTCTGCTGCATAACATGATCCTCGAAGATGAAGGACATGCAATTTGTGAGTATGACGAGAACGCGGTGAAGGAGAATAATGTTCCGGTTAGCGGAGAACAACAAGATTTGAACAGGTTCTCGTTACATAACGATTTCACACATGTCAATCTTCAATCGGACTTGATCGATCACATTTGGAGTCTCGGAGAAAACAACGCGTAGTTTTTTTATTTATTTGTAACTTTAGGCTTTTTTTAATATAAGTTTAGGTTTTTTTAATGTTACTTTAGGTTTTTTTTTTAATGTTACTTTAGGTTTTTTTTAATGTAGCTTTAGGATTTTTATTTAAATGTAACTCTAAGTTTTTATTTAAATGTAATTTTTTTTATTTTTATTTACTTTGTTTTAATTAATATGGCAAAAAAAATAATAAAAAAATGGGGGATGAGCATCCACCACACCCTTGGATAGTCTCCAAGTGGATGGTCCTCCTCCTATGCTTACGTGGCGCTTATGTGGAGGATAGTCCCTTTGGAGACTATCCTCCCCATACCCAATGGTCTTAGTGAGATACCTAAGAAAATTGGTTAAACATTGATACATACTGAGGAGGTATGACCCGGATCGGCTAACCCGACCCGGTCATCACCTATTATTTTATTCTAAATATTTAATTACATATGTTTATTCTAGAATGTTCTATTCTGCATGGATTGTCACACCCCTTTCTGTGGCGGAAGCACGATGTGTGATCATGAAAGGTTTTCATTGCATACGATTAGTAAACATACTACATGCTCATAAAATAACTTCGAATACCAAACATTACATAACCGAAATCATAGTTTTAGTGTTTACATCACGAAACGACATATTGTCTGAAAGTTTACAACTTATTTAAGACAAACTTAAATGACATCCACGAGCATGAGTAAGACCGCGCGCACATCCACTTTTAGTTACCTGAAATACATGGGAGTTTTGGGAAAACGTCAACATAATGTTGGTGTGAATTCATGCAGTTTTGTGTTGAACAAGTTTGTATACTTTGTATGAAAACATGATAAGTATCTTGTGAAAATAAAGTATTCTTGTGTAAATAAAGTATTCTTGTGGTATGAACCAAATAAAGTATTCTTGTGTACGAACTTCGTACAAATATAGTATTCTTGTGTACGAACCTCGTACAAGTAAAGTATTCTTGTATAGTTAATGAGTTGCAAGGCCATTAACATGTGACACGACATAGGAAGTCACCAAACCATAGGCATTTTTCTAGTTGTCGATTCAAGACGAAGACACAAAAGCACTACTCGGTACTAGTGTTCACCGAGAGTGTGGCTGCCCGGACACCCGTTAGATCTAACCTTTTGTTCTGCGGTCTAAGTATGTACACGATTAATGGTGCTTATGGTACCCTATTCGTGACACGATTTCTCGTATAATTCCTTAAAACGCATCATACTTGGTACTAGTGATCACCAAGAGTGCTTCTTGTTTATGTATTCATCATGTCAAGTATCAATTCTCGTTTATTATATCAAGTATCAATTCTCGTTTATTATATCAAGTATCAATTTTTATGTGTTCGCCCCAAGTTTAAAAGTATGTAAAAGATTAAAAGTGGGGACACGAACTTTCCTGTAAACATTCAATAACATGTATTTCACCCCCGAAGTTATAAAACTGAAAGCAGTTAAAGAAAAGGGGGAGCATGAACTCACAACTTTGCGTTCCTGCGTCGTAAACTTCACCGGGTTTGCTTATCTAGCGTCGTGACCTAAACGTGTTTCACTAACGTTAGTCACTAGACTTGTATCGCACAAGTACAAGTCACTATTTTTGTATATGTGTTCTTGTGTTAAAAATAATTCATATTTTTAACTATGTATTTTACTTATATTATTTTCTCAGAAATAATTATAAGTACTTTGCATTTTGCACCCGAATTATGTATTTCGTCCAAGTAATATATTTTCGTAAATATATCTTCTTGTTTTTGTCTAAGTATGTTGTATGTGTAATTTTGTATCTTCACTCCTTAGGAGTATTTAGTGTATTTTCAAGTCCTAATACACTATCAAGTATAATACATACTACATACACTTAGCACAAAATTTGGTGATCAATAAATATATATATTTTTTCTCAAAAATATACATACTTAATATAAATTTTATTCTTGAAGAAATCCTCTTTTCTTAACACAAAAGTTTTGGGAAACCTTGGTAAATGCTTTTAGATACATTTTTAGGGAATAAGTTTCTCAAAACTTATATTTTTCTAAGTGTCAAAATTTATAAAAATTTTGACAGAGTTTCCCCTAAAAATGGAGGTTTCCCATGTTTTCAAAACATGTGTTTATTTTCTTTTAAAATCATCTCAACAATCAACAACACAATCATCAACAATATACATTAATTTCTCTATTTCATGAACTTGATAATTTATAAAAATGTGTAGTAACTTACTAGGGTATTTAGTAAGTCTTGTTACCCTTTAAAGTGTGATTGCTTCTTTAAAAAACTTCATTTTTAAAGAATATGATTCTTTACAACTTATGTTCATGTTTTCTGAAAATACTTCTTCTTGTATTTTTCTTGTTACACATGTGTATCTTTACTTTATTAACCACCAAAAATAAGGTTTATTTGTTTAAGAACCAAGATTAAGTAAAACTTGTATTTTTAACTTGGTTCTTTTGGAAAACCACTAGTGGATCTTTAGATCTACATGTTTATCATCTGACTTTGATCTTTATTTTTAGGAAAACATAGTGTTCTTTCAAGTTCATGATCTCTTTGTGGATGATTCATAACCTTTAACATGTTCATCCCCTTATCTTGCTAGATTATGTTTTTAATCATGATCTAGCAAGATTGTATGATGATCTACATCATTTCTACCAACAAACAATAACCAACAATCATAACCACTCATGTACATCAAGTTTTCTTCATATTTAAAGCTTATGTTCAAGTTTACTTCTTATAATTCATTAGTGTTCTTGATGTTTTTGAACATGATTCATCATTAACCACTTAGAATAGATGTAAAATAGCAAGATCAAAGTTCTTACCACTAGCACAAGGCTAGGGATGATCAAGTGAAGAAAACAAGTGGTTAATAGCAAACGAAGAAGGTTCTTGAACTTCCGAAAGCTCCTAGCTTCCTTATGCACCTTCTAACACCTTGAGGAAAGCTTGGAATTGGATGATCTTGGGTTGATGATGGTGGTGGTGCTTGGTGGTTCTCGGCCGAGGGTGTAGAAGGAGGAGAGTGAGAGTGTGGTGAAGTGTGTGTTGAAATGAATTGTTATGATCTCATGTGTTCTATTATAAACCATCTTCACAAATTAACCCTTGGATATTATGTTCATGATTAAGAGACAAGATCCAATAAAATATGAAATTTAAATCCCATGTGGGATTATGTCTCCCAACCGTCCAACATTAGGGGTGGGGGGGGGGGTAAGTGTAATATTTCCAACTATTAGTTACATATTTTAGTTGAAATGTAATGGTGTTAGTTAGGTAATTTGTGTATTTAGTGTTTAGGAGGTGTAATATGATGTTCGGTGATCCTAACTAGCTTGGAAATATTAAAATGGTGCTTCTAATATTATTTTGATGTTTCGGGTAATGTCCGGTTGTTCGGTTAGATACCGGCCCGTTAAAGTGCTAAAATGCATCGTTTAGTGTCTTTTAAGTATTCTTTTGTGACACTTTCAATTCCCGACACTTGGGGAAGTATTCTGGATAATAAAACGTAAATTTTGCATGATATTTAAGTGTCAGAGAGCTGATTATAGCTGAATTTGGTGAAATTCTGCACTTAAAGTGCGTTTCGGGTGCTTTTTAGTGCGTATTTTAGCTTCCGTAATGTATATATAAACCCTTGTATGTACTCTTGGGTTTTAATGTATTCTTGTTGTTGGACCTACACCTAGGCTCCAATTCTATTGTCTAACTGCTTTCTACAGAATTGTTGACACAATGTGTCTTACCGGTGAGTTTACCAGTATTTCTGACGCAACGCTGTTTATTAATACATAAAGAAATTCTTGTAGTGTAAAACGTGCATGAATTCACATGTATAGTATGTAATCAGACAATGTTGACATTTAAGCACATAATTGCAGTCATTAAATAATAATTAAAGTGTACGGAAATTACCGGTTTGGTGCCAGTTGTCACATGGATAAACTACGTAACTGAATCTCCAACCTTTTGGGAAGATCATGCAAATCCCTAACTTATCGGAGCCTCTCCTAAGTTAAAGGAAACCCTAATGGTAAACTATAAATAGAGGTAAACATCTAAGGTATGATCATCTTGTTCTCGTTTTACTCTCTCTCAATACATTCATACTTTCTTTCTCCCAAACCGAGACTTATTCTCACGCCGGAGGGTGGTTACAGGAATAACTACATTCCTGTAACGAGTCCTAACGGTGTTCTGTTTTGCAGTCAGCTGTTCGAATCGCCAAAGAGTAGAAGTCCTAGCCGGAACTTACCCATAAGGTCAGTATTTCTTCATTGGCACCATCTGTGTGACCATTCGGAAACAACAGCAAGACTTAACCCAATGGCAAGCGATCAGAACACGGCAGTAACAATGAGTCAGGCAATGACAACCATCAACCCGTTGCTGGAAACGAACCCCGTTACCACCTTACCAGCTTCACCTGCTGTGACCAGGTCTCTCGACCTGGAATTCGAAGCGGAAGGACCACCACCAGGTTTTACAGGCACCTCTGTTGTCTCCTATGGGGCGACAACAGCTGACCTTTTCTCATACACCTCCTTGCAGTTACGGTCGGTGGAACCAACTACAACAGACACCAACGTTTTCACCCCAGCATCAACCAGAAGTGCACAGACTATACGTCATAGCACTATGCCGGTTATCGCATCTGCGAGTCCAAGTGCTATTACGCCGTCGATGAGCATGGCTCAATACTATCAGCCCTCGGCTACATACGCCTTGCCACCTCTGTACTTAGAAGCACTAACAGCAGCATTGTCTACTCCACCACACCAGCCAGTAGTCATGCCTACAGGGATAATGAATGTCCCGGTTACGCCGGGGAATCAGGCGTACTTCCCAGGATATTACTATGCACCCCCATACGGGTATTTACCCCCATATAATACCCAATCATACACCCCACAGATGGCGGCTCAAGGTTATGCTCAGCAGTCGCCATACGCGGCTTATATGTCACCTTGGTGGACTTTCCCAACATCCCAGCCAGCTTATAGTCAGACCCCGCCAACGGCGGAACCTGTGTATGACAGAGGAAACGCGTCCATGCCTCGTTTTTCTCAAAGCGGGGGCCCCAGCTCTACACTGAACACCACCCCGGTTCAACCCCCTGTTACCCAGGGAGCCACCCAGAGCGGGGCAATTCCTCCAATACAACCCATCAATGTTGAAGAAGACGATCTCACCAGGCCTTACAAACCAGTGGACGCTACTTTCAAATCTAAATTCACTAGAAGAATAGTTGAAGCTCCAATCAAGGAAAAACCCAAGATGCCTCAAACTGTGGGCAAGTACGATGGTCTAGGCGACCCGGATGACCATCTCAACATGTTCAAGAGCGCTGGGAAAGTAGCCTGTTGGCCCATGCCCCTCTGGTGTAAGATGTTTGTCCAAACGCTTGTAGGCGCAGCACGGGTCTGGTGGGATAGTCTGCCCGTCGGGGAAATTGATAGCTTTGAAGATCTAGAGGCTAAGTTCACGTTGCAATTTAGCCAACAGAGAAGGCACACAAAGGATCGAAACGAACTCCTCTACTTCGTCGGTGAGACAATGAAACAGTGGAGAGTTTCATCGTTAGATTCAACAAAGAAAGCCTGGCAATTCCAGGTGTCACAAATGACCTAGCATGTGGAGTTTTCCTACAAGGAGTGAATGATGACGAGTTGCTAAGAACACTCTACGGGAGGGACGGTGTACCTCCCACCATAGACGAGATCCTGAAGATAGCCAAAGTATACGTTACACAAGAAAAGACCATTGCAGCCAGTCACATGGCCAACAGAAAGAAAGAGGCTCCGAAAAGCCAGGATGACAGAGAACAGCGGAGCTCCAAGGGTAAAGGTAGAGGAGACCGATATAAAAAAGGTGACAGAACAGACTCGCGGTACGATAGGTCTAGAAGCACTTACTCAAGAAACGAGTCCTCTTCCAGACCGCGGTCCGACTACCCTAGCCTAAGCAAAACGCCGGCATAGATCCTGGCCTCTGAAAACCTCAAGTTCAATCCTCCAAAGCCATTGAAGGACGCTCCCAAAAAAGACACTAGCAAGTATTGTGAATACCACAAGGGGATCGGCCACGATACTAACGATTGTTTTCAATTAAAGAAACAAATCGAGTATTTTGTAAAAGCGGGTAAGTTGGCGCACTTGGTTTGAGGCATAAAACAGGGCCCGCTTCCCGTCAAAGAAGAAAACGATAAATGGGCAGGTAAGAGACAGCGAGAGCTAAACATGGTGTACGCTGATAAGGGAAAAGGGGCAAAACGGAGTTTCTCCATGCTCGAACCCTGGATGCTGGGGACCATGACAATCGAACCGCGTGTAGAGGATTTGCACCTCACCACTGATCCCCTAATCATATCCGCCGCGGTAGATGATTATAATATGAGAAGGATTCTGGTAGACACCGGGAGTTCTGAAGACATCATTTATGAGCGTTGCTTTAACAGAATGCAACCAGAAGACAGAAAATTGCTCGAGTCAGTGCACGCCCCTATTAAAGGCTTCACCGGAGAAAAGGTCGATCCAATTGGTCAGATCACTTTCCCAGTTACATTCGGACAAACCCCCCGGGAGAGAACAATTCTCCTCACGTTTCTGGTGGTACGTGCTGAGTCATACCACAATGTAATAATTGGAAGGTTTACCCTGGGAAAACTGTATGCCATAGTCTCCACGTCGCGTGGGTTTATGAAGTTCCCCACCCCGCGGGGTATTGCAACAGTATATCGAGACAAGCTGGGAGAAGTATTGGATACGAAAAGATGCTGTCAAGGGCCTACCGGTGCCATCGACCCGAAAAGATGGGTTTTAAGTACACGCCATCCAGAGCAAACAGTGACAATAGGGGATAGTCTTTCTCCTGAGGTCAAAAATAACCTGAAACAGTTGCTGAGAAGGAACACAGACATCTTCGCTTTTGAACACTCCCATATGACCGGGATACCCCAGGATAAGGCAAAGCACAAGTTGGCAACGCTCCCGGGTATTAAACCGGTCGCACAAGGTAAACGAAGCATGGCCCCTGACTGAAAAGCAGCGGTAGTCAAGGAAGTACGAAAGCAGGTCGAAGCTGGAATACTTAGAGAAACAAAGTATCACACATGGGTATCAAACCCTGTAACGGTTAAGAAACCAGATGTCACATGGCGGATGTGCATCGACTTTAAAGACTTGAATAAGGCATGCCCTAAAGACGCATATCCGCTACCTGAGATGGACTTCAAGATCGACTCTCTGGTTCCTTATAGGTACAAGTGTTTTCTAGATGCCTATAAGGGTTACCACCAGATCAAAATGTTAAAAGAAGACGAAGAAAAACCGGCATTCCATACCGATGTAGGCATTTTCTGCTATACTAAAATGCCTTTTGGCCTTCGAAACGTTGTAGCGACTTACCAGCGCCTCATGGACAAGGCCTTCGAAAAACAAATCGGCAGGAACTTGGAAGTATATGTTGTCGATTTGGTGATCAAGAGCAGAGCAGAGAAGAAAAGCAATTGCTCGTAGACATCGAGGAGACCTCCCAGAAGTTGAGAGAATATAACATCAAGCTTAACCCCAAAAAGTGTTCGTTTGGGGTGTAAGAAGGTAAGTTCCTGGGGGTAGTAGTCACCCGGGATGGTTTCAAAGCCAACCCAGATAAGGTAGCCGCTATAACGCGAATGCCCTCCCCCAGAACTCTAAAAGTGACACAAGCACTGAACGGACGTCTAGTGGCGCTTAACAGATTTTTGGCACGACATGCCAAGAGATTTTTGCCGTTTATAAAGACGTTGAAAGATTTCCTTAACAAGAAAAACTTTAAGTGGACCAGTGAAGCGGAAGAAGCTTTGAAGGACATGAAGCAGTTCATCGAAAAACTACCCACGTTGACAGCGCCATACCCAGAAGAACTACTAAAAATGTATCTGGCGGCAGCTCATAACGCGGTAAGCGCAGTACTCATGGTGGAAAGAGACGGAAAACAAACGCCTATATACTATATCAGCCGAGTTCTGGCGGGACCTGAAACGCGGTATCCAACACTTGAAAAGCTGTTACTGACATTAGTCCACGCTACCCGGCGTCTAAGAAGATATTTTCAAAGGCATCGCGTATTGGTCTTAACAAATTACCCGCTACAGCAAATTTTGCACAAGCCAGAGATCTCCGGAAGATTGGCTAAATGGGCGATCGAGTTGGAAGCCTTAGATATCGAATATCGAAAGCGAGCAGCAATTAAGGGACAGGTGTTAGGATCTGAGGCTCTCATGATTGTGTTTGTTTGTGAGATTTGAACAAATCAAATAGATATGAGTAGTTTTAAGTGCAGCGGAAATGAATAACAAACTTTGTAAACACAATCAAAGGAGAATATAGTTTGATAAACAATTGCTTTTCATAGAGTTAAAAGATTACATCAAAAGCAAAAGGTTACAATGCGAGCTTACAGACTAAACTCCCCCTCAGCCTGATACTCCAGAGTTGGTTGCACAAGATGAAAGGATTGAATTGAAGAGAAGAACTCTCTCAAAACGAATCAAATATAACAGTACAGAGTACTGCCATATTTATAGGCAAACCAAACTACTGATGTACCTAAGCTGACGTCACCATGATAGTGACATCTAACAGCCTAACAAACTATAAACACTGGTCTATACAAACTACTGATGTCTAACAACTGATTGATAATAAAATACAAAACAAGTCTAACACTGTTCACGTTCCACTGTTGTGGCCTAAGCACTGATTACTTAATCATCAGTGCTTTCTTCAAAAGGTGATCAGTCTTTGAATGAGCAGTGTTTGGGTCTTCAGCAGTACTTAAGAGACAGCAGTAGATAGAGCTCAGTGTTTGCCTTTTAGCAGTCTTTAGCTGTTTCATCAGTGTTTGGTTCATCAGTTGTTCTTCAGAGCAGTACTTAGAGTGTATCAGCAGATAGATAACCACTGTCAAGGAGAGAGCTTAGAGTAAACGTCTGCTTATTGTGAATCCACTGTTGTTGACCAGGTTTTGGCTTTACATTATCTGTTCCTCTGGTAGGGTTCAATCCCAACAATCTCCCCCTGGAACAGATAATGCCAAAACCTGTCATTATTTTGGATCTTTATTACTCATCAGTAGTTCCCTTGCTTTACTTTTAAATTCTTCTTCAAATGCTTTGGAACTTGTATCATCTTCATCCCGGCACAGTGTAAGTTCAAGGAGATCCTGCAAATCTTGAACACTAAGGCCTAGTGCTTCTTTCCTTGATATATACTTCACCTCTCCATTGGATCTGACCAGAGTCAATACATGGGTCTTTTGATCAGAGAGCCACTTTAGTACTTTTAAACCCAATGGATTTCTTGGGAGAGATTTATTTGAAGATGAGCTTTGAGATATTGGCCTTGAGAAAACTTGCAGACTTTCAGACATTCTTTTGAAAGCCATTTCAATGACATCATTTGCTGCAGCTATATCTTCTGCAGTTTCTCTTTCAATCAGCTCCTGCCTTTCAATGTCTGTTGAAGTGTTTGGTGATGCAGGCTTGGTCAATATCCTTTTAAAGAGATTTTGAATTTTTTCTGAGCTTTCTTCTTTTAGACCCATTTTCATGATGGATTCTGTGAAGTACTCAACTTCCTTTTCTTTAACCTCTTCACTGGTCAACTGTTCTTTTTCTTCTTGGTTTGTCACAAAAGTAGACCGGAACAGTGTTTTGAGGTTTTCTATCTGCTGTTCAAGCTTCATTCTTTGTTCATGCTTCTTTGAGGTGCTTGAAACAGTTATCTTTCTTTTCTTTAGCCTTTCATAGGCTTCATCAGTCTGCTGTTTTGACCATTTTGATATGGCTTCAGCAGTATCCATTTTTGCATCCACCAGCTCCTTTTTCTTTCTTTTATACTCAGCAGTTAGGTCAGCAATGAGCTTTTTGTATTTTCTCCAGTTTGGAGCATTCTTCTTCTTTGTAGGATCATTCTTGATTTTCTCAATCCTTTCTGCCTCATGCTTTAGAGCGACTATTGGCCATTCTTCGAACTGTTGTTCTTCAGCAGGATAGAATTTATCTTTCATGATGTAGGCTAGATATTGCTTTCTTAACTTTTTCTTTTGATTAGCCTTTTCTTTGTTTAGGTCTTGTGCAAACTCTTCTATCTGCTTTACTTTTGTGAAGTAGAACTCCAGTCTTTTAGCAATGCCATCTTCGCTTAACCGTTCACGTTCACTCTCAACTTTAGCTCTTAGTTTAGCTTGCCTTGCCTTGATTTTGAGGTAATCGTCCATATCATCTGGTGGCATGTAGCCTATGAGTGAGGAGAATCTTCTTTTTGAAGGATCTTCTTCTGTATAGAATTGCCTCATCTCATTTTTTATAGCTTCAAGTTCCAGTGGATGTTGTGCAGCATTAGGATCATGTATTCCCTCATCGGCAGAGATTGGCTTTCTTTTTCTGTTGAAGAGCTTTGGTTGTGATGTAGGAAAGGTGAGAGCAGTGGTGGATGACTGACTAACAGCTGTTGAAACAACTGGTGTCTCAACATCTGTTGTCATTACAACTGCTGATATGTCAGCAGTTGTCTTCTGCTTTTGAGCAGGGGATGGAAGTGGTGAGGTAGTTTTTGATGGTGGTGATGGTGGTGGTGAATCATCATCTGATATGAGATTCCTTCTCCTTTTTAATGAAGAAGGGGCAGATGATGTTTTGGGTGAATCAGTGGTTTGAATGATGGGGAGTGTCTGACAAACGACTGTTGAAACAACTGGTGCTTCAACCGCTGCTGTCATTACAACAGATGTTGTAACATCTGTTGTCTTCTGTTTTATGACAGGAGGCAGTGGTGATGGTGTGATTGTAGATGATGGTGGTAGAGCAGTAGTTGTGGTGGTGTGTGGTAGAGTGGTGTGTGTTGAAGGTGTGTGTGTTGATGACATGGCAGCTGTTTGGCTACTGACAGCAGTTTTTGTAACTACTGGTGTATCAGCTGTTTGACTAACAGGTTTTGAGACCTGCTTTTCTTTTTCTTTTTCAGGCTCAATACAAAGGCCATGTTCTATTCCCATCTTATTCATTTTTCCCAATAGCTTGATATTCTCCCCCTTTTTGGCATTATCTGAATGGGGGTTAACAAGAAATGATATGGAAGAAGGAACTTTGCCAGAGGCGCTTTGAATGCTAGCCTTTATAGCCTTGATATCTGCTTGAGTGTCTTTAAATCTTGATTCCACCATGTTGGTCAGCATTTGTACATGAATAGCATGCCTTTTATCAGCCATTTGTTGCTGTTTTTCAAGCATGGATTGAAAAATATTCCAAAGCTCATTTGCAGCAAATGCTTGTGGTGGAGCAGAGGCTTGAGTTGGAACAGATGCTTGTGATGGGGTAGCAGTGGATTGTGCTTTTTGAGCTTTTAAAATCTCTTGCACCATCTTCTTTATTTCAGCAACTGAATCTTCAAGTTTTTCAACTCTCGCCGTCAATTCCTGATATTTTGAATCATCACCTACTTTAGTAGGATCATCTGAATCCCCACCAGAAGTGGTTGTATCAATGTGTGACTTAGGAACTGAGTCCCAAAAATCATCCATTGATGCCCCTTGTTCTTGGTACTGGGGACTTCTTTCTTCAGCACTTGATAACCTTGTTATTTTACCAGTGGTCAAAACTAACTCACTAGTGGTTAACATTGGTGCTATTGAAGAAATTGCCTTCAAGGGAGTCTGATTTATGAAACAACTGGCCAACTGGAGACCTATTGATCCACCAGTTGTAGTTGCTGCTCCACTTGAACTACCACCGAGAGTTACTTGTAACTCATGGGGTGTAGCCTCCTCAATTGTTGCTGGGATAGCAGGAGTAGTAGCATCAGACCTAGTCACTTGTGGGGGTATACTCTCAGTGACAGGTGATAGAGAGGAACTGGTTTGTGTCTGAGCTATAGCAGCTGCATGCAACAAGGGTAACATGGATTGTGGCATTATGATTGGTGAGGGTATAGGTGTTGAAAGAGACATGTCCTTGGGATCAGGACTGTGGAAGATAGAGCCAAGTGGATCTAGAGCTTCATAATTTGGTGTCCCTGTGATTACAACCTGATCCTTTTGTGAGGATGCAGGAGGAGTTTTAGGCATGGGTTGAGATCTTTCTTCCAACTGCTGTGAGGAAGTAGCAGCAGTGGTTTGTGGTGACTTTTGTGTTGTCACAGGCAGTTGCTCTGGGATCTCATCTTCCAGAGTTGCCTTTGTTTTGGGTTTGGTGGGTTTTCTGGATGTTTTTCTTTTGGTCTTTTTAGTGATGTCAGGTGTGGGTTTCAAAGCAGTGGTTGTGCTGCTTTAATCACCTGGAGCAGTGGGCTCAGCAGAAGTTGCCTGAGGATCAGTGGCAATTTCTAAAGTCTGCTCAGGCACCTTGGCTTTTAACTTTATTGGTGCCATCATTCTTGAAAATGTTTCAATTGTTAAACCATTTATTTGAAAATGGACACCTTGTTTGGGCAAATTTTCATCCTCTTTTTCAAATTTTTTTGTTTAAAGTAATAGCTTAGAAATCTTGGAAAAAGAAGAAAAGATTTGCTAACAACATTCTTTACCATGTCATTGAAGATCTCCTGGGAGTAGTTGTAATCTTTATTGTTTAAAATAGCATAGCCCAGGCATTGAATCTTCAATGGTATTTCGTTAAAAGATGTTGTTTTATTTGAAACACACATCAAAAGTGTGTGAAATAAAAATCTGGGTGCAGACGGGAAATAACCTTTTTGTAAGGTATCTACCTTTGATTGTTCTGCATATCCCCTTTTCAGAAAATCAGCTTTTAACTCATTTTTGTCAAAGGAAGTTTTACCTTTCAGATCATCGAGTTTGAAGACTTCTGAGATTGATTGTGGTGTGATTTTGATTGCTTTTCCCTGTATCGAGGAGTTAATGGCTACTGTCTTGTCATCTTGTTTTTCAAGCACAACATTTTTCCAGAACTCTCTCTGGGTTTGCAGATATATAGGAGCGTCTACTGTCAACAAAGTTTTGTACTTTGATGTAGATATAATGTCGAGAATGGAATCGAAAGTATGGTTGTTTGTGGGTTTTGTGAGGAGACCCACGTAATTGTGCGGTGATTTGTATGGGATTTCGTTGGATTCTTCGGCCGTTTGATCGACCTCTTTGGAGGGTGGTGGTGATTTTGGTTTAGATTTTGATCTTGACTTTGATTTTGTCATTTTTGCGGAGAAGAACGAAGAAAGATTTTGGAGATTTTGAGAAGAAGGGTTGGAAACTGCTTTGAGAATAGAATTTTGGAATTCAATTCGACAGTGTAAAACCCTGTTTGGGGTTTAGGGCAGGGTTTTATTAAGAAAAAAAATGATCGCTGATGTGGCAGCGGTTATTATGATCTGAAGGCTAAAAACTGACCACGTGTCAAACACTGATGAAATGGATGAAGGATGGAGAACAGTTGTTTTAAGGGCCACTGACGTATCAAGCATCAGTGGTTACAACGGTAAAAATTGTGGGCAGTGGATGATTTTTACTATCAGTGGATAAGACACTGATTGTGAGTATCAGTGCTTGTCAAGATAATGAGGGATCAGTGGTTAACTTTCAGCAGTGGACAGTATTTAGAGATCAGACGTTTGAACAAAACAGTGATTAGGGTAAATGGTACAGATCTGAAGGACAAGTATCCCAGCAACAGTTTTTAAGAATTTTCATTCAAGGTTTTGCCAAATGTCAATTTTGAATGACAGTGGTTTAGTACCCCAGATGATGAAAACTTTTTGCTAAGACAACTCATTTTCGTTTAACATTCAATTAAAACAAGAGTGCCCCAGAATTTAAGCACATTTAGTAATCAACTTTTGATAAATGTTTAGGAACAAACCTGAGTATGACATGATCCTGACATATGTACCATTTCCTTTTGACCTATTTAAGAGGATAATAATACCAACAAAAATAAGGTACCACATCCTGACAGGAACTGAAACTATTGCCAACAAAAACAAGCAAAAGTTCCAAATATATTGTTAAAAAAAATGAATAATACATCCTGATTATTCGAGAAATTCCTTTATATAAAAAAACAATTAAAGGATTTTCTGAGAACAGCATCAAAAAGGATCTGGTATGTATTCAAAAGAAAACAGATCATAACATTCTCAAGTTTATGAAAATGGTTAGTGGTTTGACAGCAGTTGGTAGAAAATTTTGAAAACATTTTGACCACTGTTTGGTACCATTTTCTTGTCAGTTGATTACAAACATGTGGACACAAGGACACATGAGTTTTGAAGAATTGTCTAGTCCTCCTGTAAGCTCAATCACTGAGAATACTGTTGTCACCTGAACTTTTCAATGAGCACAAACAGTTGCTTAATGACTATTATTACCCCAACCTTTAACTCATACGTGTTTTATGTTTACACTCTTTTCTTTTGACATCAAAAGTTTTGAGATAAACACACTTCTGAGTTTTTGTGAACTTTCTTAATGTATTTTAACATAGTTGATTTTGTCCTTTTAAGGAACTCAACCTGTTTTCAACACATAAGATCTGAATGACTAAAGTTTTAATTTCCCTCTTTTTAAATTACCAAAAACACTAATGTTTTGTGAACATAGGTTTTTGTTAATCTGAGGTTCATACTTTAGCATTTTAATAAGGTGACATCACAATTTCTGTAACAGCAATTGACATCAATCTAGAAAATAAGAAATAATCTCATAGTTTAACAGATATTGTTTTTAGATCTAGAAACCATGAGTGTCTTGTGCATGAATTCACTTGTTGTGTGAAATTTGTGTGTCATATGACATCTTGGTTGATGTACAGAGTTTTTGAATAACCATTTTGATCATGATTTACTCGTTACTCTGTTTTTCAACTGAATACAACCAACCTTAGTATAAATGAATTTTGAGCCGAACTTTTATGTCAAATTGATTGTTAGATCGAATTTGACTGTCCAGGCTCTGATACCAATTGTTAGGATCTGAGGCTCTCATGATTGTGTTTGTTTGTGAGATTTGAACAAATCAAATAGATATGAGTAGTTTTAAGTGCAGTGGAAATGAATAACAAACTTTGTAAACACAATCAAAGGAGAATATAGTTTGATAAACAATTGCTTTTCATAGAGTTGAAAGATTACATCAAAAGCAAAAGGTTACAATGCGAGCTTACAGACTAAACTCCCCCTCAGCCTGATACTCCAGAGTTGATTGCACAAGATGAAAGGATTGAATTGAAGAGAAGAACTCTCTCAAAACGAATCAAATATAACAGTACAGAGTACTGTCATATTTATAGGCAAACCAAACTACTGATGTACCTAAGCTGACGTCACCATGATAGTGACATCTAACAGCCTAACAAACTATAAACACTGGTCTATACAAACTACTGATGTCTAACAACTGATTGATAATAAAATACAAAACAAGTCTAACACTGTTCACGTTCCACTGTTGTGGCCTAAGCACTGATTACTTAATCATCAGAGCTTTCTTCAAAAGGTGATCAGTCTTTGAATGAGCAGTGTTTGGGTCTTCAGCAGTACTTAAGAGACAGCAGTAGATAGAGCTTAGTGTTTGCCTTTTAGCAGTCTTTAGCTGTTTCATCAGTGTTTGGTTCATCAGTTGTTCTTCATAGCAGTACTTAGAGTGTATCAGCAGATAGATAACCACTGTCAAAGAGAGAGCTTAGAGTAAACGTCTGCTTATTGTGAATCCACTGTTGTTGACCAGGTTTTGGCTTTACATTATCTGTTCCTCTGGTAGGGTTCAATCCCAACAATCTCCCCCTGGAACAGATAATGCCAAAACCTGTCATTATTTTGGATCTTTATTACTCATCAGTAGTTCCCTTGCTTTACTTTTAAATTCTTCTTCAAATGCTTTGGAACTTGTATCATCTTCATCCCGGCACAGTGTAAGTTCAAGGAGATCCTGCAAATCTTGAACACTAAGGCCTAGTGCTTCTTTCCTTGATATATACTTCACCTCTCCATTGGATCTGACCAGAGTCAATACATGGGTCTTTTGATCAGAGAGCCACTTTAGTACTTTTAAACCCAATGGATTTCTTGGGAGAGATTTATTTGAAGATGAGCTTTGAGATATTGGCCTTGAGAAAACTTGCAGACTTTCAGACATTCTTTTGAAAGCCATTTCAATGACATCATTTGCTGCAGCTATATCTTCTGCAGTTTCTCTTTCAATCAGCTCCTGTCTTTCAATGTCTGTCATGTCTGTTGAAGTGTTTGGTGATGCAGACTTGGTCAATATCCTTTTAAAGAGATTTTGAAGTTTTTATGAGCTTTCTTCTTTTAGACCCATTTTCATGATGGATTCTGTGAAGTACTCAACTTCCTTTTCTTTAACCTCTTCACTGGTCAATTGTTCTTTTTCTTCTTGGTTTGTCACAAAAGTAGACCGGAACAGTGTTTTGAGGTTTTCTATATGCTGTTCAAGCTTCATTCTTTGTTCATGCTTCTTTGAGGTGCTTGAAACAGTTATCTTTCTTTTCTTTAGCCTTTCATAGGCTTCATCAGTCTGCTGTTTTGACCATTTTGATATGGCTTCAGCAGTATCCATTTTTGCATCCACCAGCTCCTTTTTCTTTCTTTTATACTCAGCAGTTAGGTCAGCAATGAGCTTTTTGTATTTTCTCCAGTTTGGAGCATTCTTCTTCTTTGTAGGATCATTCTTGATTTTCTCAATCCTTTCTGCCTTTGACAGCGTCACGCTTAATCACGTCCATAGAGGAAAAAATCAAATAGCAGACGCTTTGGGCAAACTTGCTACCTCGGGCATGGAAAAGGAAGTAAAGGTTGAAACTTTGCAAACACCTTCCATTGACCCCCGAGAAGTTTCCGCCATCACAGTGGAGGAACCCTGTTGTGTCACACCCCGATATTTCCACAAATTACCGGTGGGCCCGGCGAGGAGTATCGTGACGTAGTTGATATCATCATTGTCAATACACATAATATAATAGCACAACAGAAGGCTTGGTGAATAAACTATTACAAACCACAATGTCTGAGTGTTCGACGAAAGAATATACAGACTGGATTGTAATAAGATCCACAGGCGGATCATAAATAAAATACAAGAAACAGAAAATAACAGACTTCAGGCGTCTTAGGGATTTGCAAGATCCTCTTATACGACACCTAATAGCTCCAGTCTATTACGAGAGGTACCTGTCAATCAATCTTTAGAAGATACGTTAGTTTACACTGGTAAATATGAGGCGGATCCTAAAGCTTTATGATGGTACCTTCTACTGGATGCTACTTAATCCGTATAGAAGGTTTAATAACCTATTAGGATGCTAACGGGTCTTTAGTTAAGTCAAGGACTTAGACCGGCTAGCTAGAAAGAAACTTTAAGGTTCTAAACGCTAGATTAAGCGGAGACCGGAATGGAATGTGGTTTAGACCCGACAAGCTTGGATACTTGTATAATATGGGTAAACTAAACACATTCTGGAATTTGAGGATTTAATGATAAGATTAAACCCGTTTCGGCTATTTTATGTAAACTAGTCACATAAACCGATCCGAACGCATAAACGCATAACGGGTAACCAAATGAATTATATACAGGTCTTAATTGTTAATATGCTTAAAACATGTTAATACATCAGTAGGATGTTAACACATATGCCCAAAAAGTATTTAAAACCAATTAAAGGACTAAGCAGGGGTTAACGATATGTTTGACTTTTCGGTAATTAAGCTAATTAAAAGGACTAAGCAGGGGTTAAGACTCTTACTTAGGTTCCTTGCTATCTTTTCTACACTTGGAAATCTTCTCCTAATGCTTGCTAACCCCAAAGATGTCCAGAACTCAAGTTTGGAGTGTTGAGAATGATGTTTGAGTGAAAGTGCAAGTGAAAAATGCTGAACTTAAGGTCTATTTATAGTGAATTTAGGTTGCCCCAGATGATTACAGGTGTTAGGGGATGAAATCAGGCCTCTACAGGTGTCTTGGTGGTTTCTAAAAACCATGTACAAGCCATAAAATCGATCAAAACTTGTTTGGAGCTCAAGGAATGGAAGTAACCTGCACCTGGCAACAGCATGCTGACGAAATAGTACCGTCGCGTCGCGCGACGGCAGAAGAGCTTCATGGTCGCGCCACGCGACCACCTTGGATACCAGCCAAACAAGTTTCGTTGTTTACATATTCAGTCCCTGCACCTTTTTAAACCTCATATCTTTCATATTAAACACCTTTGGCCCTTGAAGTTAGTTTGAAGAGGCTCAAGGATGTATAATCAAACTTCGTTAGGCTCGGTTTCGTTAAATATCACTATAAATGCAAGTTTCATCAAGTTGACACTTTTCACCCAAAGTCTTGAAAACTCGCTTAACGATCTCGAAACCACGTGAAATTTCTATCACTTATTCTTGAGAGTATATTTGAATATTTCGAAGCCTCGGGTTCGTTAAAATGTCACTCAGAGGTCAGAATTAACATGTTGACGCGTTTAACCCTTGTAGTTTTATAATCTTCCGATTATTTTCACAAACGGCTTCTTATATCCAATTAATTACTTGTTTAAGAATATGTTCTTCATGTATGGTCATTCAGAGGCTCAAGTTTGGCATGTTGACACTTTTAGTCCCTGTGGTTTCATATTTCCACTGTTTGTCAACTTTAGTCCTTTAAACTTAATCTTTCACATATCTAGAGTTTAGGACACGTGTCTATACATAATTGGACACGTTTTTACGTGGTGTTACATCCTCACCCCCTTAAAATAAATCTCGACCTTGAGATTTACTGGAATAAGTGAGGGTACTTTTATCGCATAGTGGACTCAACTTCCCACGTATATTCGGGACCTCTACGGGCATCCCACTTGACCTTTACTATGGGCACGTGCTTTCTTCAGAGCTTTTTAACCTGACGATCCTCGATCGATATAGGTCTTTCAACAAACCTCAGGCTTTCATCAATTTGTACATCTTTATGAGACATAGCTAATGATTCATCAGCTAAGCATTTCTTGAGGTTACAGATGTGAAACACATTATGAATTCCGTTGAGCTCCTCAGGCAAGTTTAGCTTATAAGCTACACTGCCGACACATTCGATAATCTCGAATGGTCCGATATATCTAGGGCTAAGCTTGCCCTTCTTACTAAAACGCATCACACCTTTCCAGGGTGATACCTTCAGTAAGACTTTATCACCAACCTCAAACTTTAGAGGTTTTCGCCTCTTGTCAGCATAACTTTTCTGCCTATCCCTGGCAGCTTTCAGGCGATCACGAATCTGGACAATCTTGTCCATCGTTTCGAGGACTATATCAGGTCCTGATAACTGTGCTTCTCCTACTTCTGCCCAACAAACAGGCATTCTGCATTTCCTACCATATAATGCCTCAAAAGGCGCAGCCTGAATACTAGTATGGTAGCTATTGTTATAGGAGAACTCGATCAAGGGTAGGTGGTCATCCCAACTGCCTCCCAAATCAATAACACATGCTCGAAGCATGTCTTCCAAAGTTTGAATTGTACGCTCACTCTATCCATCTGTCTGAGGATGGTAAGTAGTACTGAAATTTAAACGATTGCCCAAAGATTGTTGGAAACTTTTCCAAAAGTGAGAGGTGTATCTAGTATCCCTATCAGAGATAATAGACACCGGCACTCCATGAAGGGCTACAATCTTATCTACGTACAATTGGGCTAGTTTGTCGGAGCTATGAGTCTCCTTGATGGGTAAGAAATGTACTGACTTAGTCAGTCTGTTAACTATAACCCATATGGTATCATTTACATGCCTTGTTTTAGGTAACTTGGTTATAAAATCCATAGTTAGCATTTCCCATTTCCATGTGGGAAGTTCTGGCTGTTGAAGGAGACCCGATGGTTTTTGATGCTCTGCTTTAATCTGAGCACAGGTCAAGCACTTAGCTACATGGGTGGCAATAGATTTCTTCAACCCTATCCACCAATAGTTAGCATTCAAATCCTGATACATCTTGTCACCTCCAGGTTGAACTGAATATTTGGAGTTGTGAGCTTCCTGGAGGATTACATCTCGAAGTCCTCCATGAGTGGGAACCCGGATTCTTCCATTGAGTCTGAGAATTCCATCCTTGCCAGGTATTAACTGTTCAGCAGTAACACCTAACTTCTCGTCTGGAAGGTTAGCTTCCAAAACAGCATCTTTCTGTGCAGCTAATAGCCTTTCATTCAGGCTATTCTTCAGTTCAATGCTCTTAGCATTAATTCTGATGGGTTTGACTCTTTCCTTTCGGCTTAGAGCATCTGCGACCACATTTGCTTTACCCGGATGGTAGCGAATTTCACAATCGTAGTCATTTAAAGTCTCCATCCAGCGGCACTGTCTCATATTGAGCTCTTTTGATTGAATAAATGTTGGAGACTCTTGTGATCCAAATAGATCACACATTTAGTTCCATACAAATAATGTCTCCATAACTTTAATGTGAATACAACATCACCCAACTTCAAATCGTGGGTAGTGTAATTCTTTTCATGCACTTTTAATTGTCGTGATGCAGAGGCAATCACCTTGCCTCGCTGCATAAGCACACAACCCATATCGGTGTGTGAAGCATCACAGTATACAAAATACTCTTCTATTCCTTCGGGTAATGTCAATACTGGAGCATTACTCAACTTTTTCTTAAGAATCTCAAAGGATTCTTGTTGTTTTGGACCCCAATCAAATTTCACATTCTTACGGGTCAAAGAAGTCAATGGTGCAGCTATCCTTGAGAAGTTCTCAATGAATCTTCTATAATATTCAGCTAAACCCAGAAAGCTGCAAATTTCGGTTGGAGTCTTTGGTGCTTCCCAACTCATTACGGCTTCTACCTTGGCGGGATCAACTTGGATGCCACGTTCACTAACAACATGTCCAAGGAATTGGACTTCTCGAAGCCATAACTCGCACTTGGAGAATTTAGCATATAGCTTCTCCTGTCGAAGCAATCCTAAGATGCATCGAAGGTGCTTCTCATGATCACCTTGATTATGAGAGTAGATAAGTATGTCGTCTATAAAGACAATGACAAACTTATCTAAGTATGGTTTGCAGACTCTATTCATGAAGTCCATGAAAGCTGCTGGCGCATTAGTGAGCCCGAAAGGCATCACTAAAAACTCGTAATGTCCATACCTTGTCCTAAATGCCGTTTTAGGCACATCTTCAGTTCGAACCTTGAGTTGATGGTATCCCGACCTCAAATCGATCTTTGAAAAGAAGTTCGCCCCTTGGAGTTGATCAAATAAGTAGTCGTTCATGGGTAAGGGATATCGATTCTTGATCGTTATCTTGTTTAGCTCACGGTAATCAATGCATAAGCGCATTGATCCATCCTTCTTTTTCACAAACAGAATTGGAGCTCCCCAAGGCGAAGAGCTGGGTTGAATGAAACCTTTCTCTAGCAGGTCATCCAATTGAGTCCTGAGCTCCTTCATTTCAGTAGGCGCTAGACGATAAGGAGCTCGTGCAATTGGTACGGATCCTGGAAGAATATTTATCCTGAATTCAACTTGCCTCTCAGGAGGCAATCCAGGTAGATCGTCAGGAAAGACATCAGGATACTCAGAGATAATAGGAATATCTTCAATCTTGGGCTTTGGGTCGTTCACTGACACTTGTGCCATATAGATGACGCATCCACTCTTCAGACACGGTGATACTTTGAGAATGGACACATTGCTGGGCAGTCCATATTGTGTATCTCCTTGAATAGTGACAGACTCACCAGAAGGGTTTTTGATGATAACAAGCTTTTTATCGCAGGCGATTTGGGCTTGGTTGTGCGACAACCAATCCATGCCCAAAACAATATCAAACCCAGCCAATTTCATTGGCAAGAGGGATAGCGGTATGGAATGATTCTTAATGGATATGAAACATCCATCAAGAAGAGTGGAAGTTGTTTCTATGGTACCATCAGCAAGCTCTACCTCATATTTTATGTCTAGAGTCTTAATAGGCAGATTCAGTAACTTACAAAACTTATGGTCTACAAAAGACTTATCAGCACCTGAATCAAATAAAACTCTAGCATAATTATTATTAATGAGGAAGGTACCTATTATGACGTTCTCGTCGTTCACCGCTTCCCTAGCATTCATCTGAAAAACTCTCGCATTATTTTTCTTTGCCTCCTTGGGCTTCTTAGCATTCTTGGGGCAATTTGTCTTGATATGCCCCTTCTCGTTGCAACCATAACAGGTTGCATCCTTTATGTTCCAGCACTCCACAGACTTGTGCCCCTTCTTCTTACAAATCCCACATGGTTTAGCTTGTGGGTCTTGGTTGCACTTCCCAAAGTGCCTTTTGTTACAGGTCTTGCACCTGGGCTTGTCATTTGACTGCCCCTTCTTAAAACTAAAGTTCCCTTTACTCTTCTTGTTAGACTGAGGGGACTTGTCTTCCTCTTTCTTTCTCTTCCCATCATCAGCAGCTTTCTTTGCCCTATTCCTCACAATATTAAGAGTGAGGGACAAAGACAGATCCACAGCAGATCTATATGTAGTAGGCTTAGAAGCCTTGACGTTTCCCTTTACTTCAGGAGCTAAACCGCCGATGAAACGCCCAATGCATTTGGGTTCAGGAGTGACTAAATATGGTACCAGCCTTGACATCGAATTGAAGCTGGTCACATAGGATCTACAGTCTAAATCCTTCATTACCAAGGTGAGAAAATCAGTTTCAATTCTCTCAACTTCATGCTGAGGACAGTAAGTGTCCTTCACCAAATCAACAAACTTGTTCCATGAGAGGTTGTACAAAGGAACCTTTCCAGTGGCTTGCACTAATGCCTTCCACCAAGTAAGGGCATCACTCTTGAAAGATTGTGACACAAACTTTACTATATCATCCTTGGCACATCCGCTGATGTCTATCACAGTCTCCATTTCGTCCAACCATTTCATGCAATCGATTGCTCCCTTTTCTCCTGTAAAATCCCTCGGTTTATAGGAGACAAAGTACTTATAAGTACAACTCTTTTTGTACTTAGGAGCCTGGTTTGGCACCACTTTTTGAGACTCAGATCTTTGATTGGATGAATGCTGAGATTCATCCCTTCTTGATGCATGTGACTGTGATAAGGGTTTTGAGTGAGTTTTGGACCGAACATTACTCGGTTCCTTGAATATCTTATCTATCGCTTGAGCAACCGCGGATTCAATCATGGCTTGCAGTTCAGCGTTAGTAAGATTGATTCTGACCTCATTATTGTTTTCTTCCCGTGGATGACTGTTTACTTCATCAGATCCAGCCATGATTTGGGTTCTATATGAAACAATAATGTTTACATTTAAATTAAGCAATAAATCATCGCATTGATGATTAGATGGCCATGGTATTATTGAACCATGTGGACCATTTTAAGAAAATAATAGTAATCAAAGGGATATAATTCTTTATATTTTATTAGACAGGGGAATATAAATCACAACTATCAATGTCATGAAAGACATTTTAATTCAGCACAAGGCTCGTCTCGAAGGACATTTAGATAGCACAAGAGGCCATGTCACAAGGGACGATTTAACTATAATCAATAATTTCCTGGATCAGTGATCTTTTAAGGGTCGAACATAGTTCATCGCCTTATTGACAAGAAGTTTATAAATAAAATTATTCTTGTCATTATTACACCTTTGCTTGTAAGTATACATCTCTAATGGATGTTTTAGGTGTATACATCATATTGATGTTTATTAGTCATGATTCATAGAGATCATATAGGCTATGATAGTGACTTGGGAAAATCCAAGTACATTTGGAAGCTTGTGTGGTTTCTCGTACCGCACAATCAGGAATGTTAACATGTTTTCAGATGTTAACAGGGAGTTATTTTCTTAAAAAGGTTGTACCATCATAGCCATTATTATTTTGGCTAGGTTATACCTTTAAGAATTTCTTTGGCAGATTAAAAAAATTTGAATTGATATAACATGATGATGTAATAAAATACATATTAAAATCGAAAATAACTTCATTAAATCACGAAACAAGTACAACGTTGCCCTAAACGGGACTTAAAACAACACACATTGCCCACGCAGGGGCTACAGAAACAGAAAGTAAGTCCACGCAGGGACTTGGTACTGAAAATAAAAATAGTGTCCTCGCAGGGACTTGATTAAAAGACAATACAAGATAAAATAACAACTTCCTACTTCTTCTTGCCTTTAATGAGGCTCGCAAGGCCCTTGAGAAAGCCATTATGTTTCTTCTTAGTTTCATTGGCTTCACGCTCAACCCGGTCTAACCTCTGCAGAATCTCCTGAGTTTGTTCTTGTTGGTGAGGAGGAGGTTGTTGGTAAGGTGGGTATTAGTATCCCTGCACTGGATACCCAGTTAGGTAAACTGGAGGGTAAGAAGAAGGATAAAGTGCATTGTACTGAGCGGCTGTAAGGTATGGATCATGATTTCCATAATCCGATGGGTATACAGATGGATTATATCCAGATGAACCTGGGTATGTCGGGATCGGGTTGTCAAAACCCAATGGCGGTTGTGGTGGTGCATGAGAAACTGGCGGAGGGTTGACTTCCGGCACCACGTGTGAGGGTCCACCCATTTGAGGGTCCTCAGGAATAGGAGGGTAAGAACTTGAACCATAAGGGGATGCGAACCGTGGTTCCCCACGCACAGACATTCGTGCGTTCCTCCTTCGCCTAGGCGGCTCGGGAGGTGGTTGCTGCGGTGGTTCCTCGACAGGAAGAGGTGGTGGAGAAACGGCTTGAAGCTGTGGTTCAACCAAAGGAGGTTGAGCAGGCGAGTTATGGTATGAAGGGGTAAAGAACCAATCATACTGAGCCATCCTCTCAGCATACGAATCAGGCCCTTGGTACAGCGATCCTTGATATGGAGAACCGCTCGAGATGCTAATAGGGTGGCCCGGTGTTCTGGTTTGCATTTCAGGGTCCGGGTCGTCGTCCATTTCAATCTCCCGGGAGAAGTGATCTTGAGGTCCTAAAGGATTGAAACCAAAAAGATTGTTGACATAGTCATTCGGATTGAACTGTCCTGGAGAATAAATGGAATCGGAGTGGTGAAAGGAATAGGAGTGAAGGGAGTGGTGAGATTGGTTTGAATGGTGTGATTCTTGAGAATGTTGGGGCTCGTTAGGAATGGGTAACCCAAAGTATGGAGGGTCGGATGGTGAGGATCCTAGCGAAACAGAATGTCTCGCCGGCTCGAAGTTATGGCTCCAATTGTCCCGAGAGTCAGAATTGGAGAAAGTCGCTGATGGGGTACACCGATGGGATGGTCCCGCGTAGCCCGATGGCCCTCCTCGCATAGGTCCATTCCCTTTGCCTCTCACTCGTGGCGGCATTTTCCAAGAAGTTAACCTGTCAAAACAAGTAAATATAATATAAACAATAAAAGGAAAGTTAAGAATAAATCTTAGGTCATTAGCCTAGACTCGGAAGTCTAAGGAATGTGCTTATTATGTCATTGAGATTAAACATAAAAGGTTAGTGTTTAATTCACTCAACGTTGGCTCTGATACCAACCTGTCACACCCCGATATTTCCACAAATTATCGATGGGCCCGGCGGGGAGTATCGTGACGTAGTTGATATCATCATTGTCAATACACACAATATAATAGCACAGCGGAAGGCTTGGTGAATAAACTATTACAAACCACAATGTCTGAGTGTTCGACGAAAGAATATACAGACTGGATTGTAATAAGATCCACAGGCGGATCATAAATAAAATACAAGAAACATAAAATAACAGACTTCAGGCGTCTTAGGGATTTGCAAGATCCTCTTATACGACACCTAATAGCTCCAGTCTATTACGAGAGGTACCTGTCAATCAATCTTTAGAAGATACGTCAGTTTACACTGGTAAATACAATTACTGACTCTTTTGAAAAACATTTATAAAAATTGATTTAAGTGCACATGGCACAAATCATTTATAACTTGGGACAATTATTTAAATATAATCTTGTATACAGATTTACCTGTTTGTCTTATAATTGGGGCCGGTTGGAAGCCGGTCATGATTAACCGACTCACCACTTATAGAACCCACAAAGGAGTTATCCCTAACATGTGAGTTTATATTTTAGCATTTGCATCTGTCAGGTGTATGCCTACACCCCGTGCCTAGGTCGTGGCCATTTTCAAATGAAATGAGCCGAGGATATCCAGGACACGGTCGAATTAACCCCCAATGTTTATGTTATCAAACAAGACAGATTAAAACGGGTTATGTAAATTTATTAATCACAATCCAATTAAATTATTTCATACCCGACCAAGTGGTATTATTATAATACTATATCCCAAGCCCGTATAAGGGAAAATAAGTTAAAAGTATTTACCTGAGCTTAAAAGTGAAGATAACTCAGCCGTAAATCCTAAAGCTTTATGATGGTACCTTCTACTGGATGCTACTTAATCTGTATAGAAGGTTTAATAACCTATTAGGATGCTAACGGGGCTTTAGTTAAGTCAAGGACTTAGACCGGCTAGCTAGAAAGAAACTTTACGGTTCTAAACGCTAGATTAAGCGGAGACCGGAATGGAATGTGGTTTAGACCCGACAAGCTTGGATACATGTATAATATGGGTAAACTAAACACATTCTGGAATTTGAGGATTTAATGATAAGATTAAACCCGTTTCGGCTATTTTATGTAAACTAGTCACATAAACCGATCCGAACGCATAAACGCGTAGCGGGTAACCAAATGAATTATATACAGGTCTTAATTGTTAATATGCTTAAAACATGTTAATACATCAGTAGGATGTTAACACATATGCCCAAAAAGTATTTAAAACCAATTTAAGTCCCGTAAGGGCATTTTGGTAATTTTAATACTTATAAAAAAGATTTTATAATAAACTGAAGTTCTGGTCTTTTGAAATCAGTAAAAATATTTAATTTAATAAGTTATATCAGTAGGGTATTGCCTATATGTGAAATTTATCATTTATAACCAATTTATGCACCGAAGGGGCATTTTGGTAATTTCACATAAGCTTTAAAGGTCAATTTTGGAAATCTGAGTTTAAAACTTTTGCTTACTGTTAATGTATAAAAATTTACTAAATACATCAGTAGGTATTAAGTCTTATATGTTTAAAATAGTTTTAACTCATACTATGCATTGGAAACGCGTAAAAGTCGTTTTTAAGCGATTTTCGGGTTATATAAGAAAAAGTGATATTTTTATCATTCCAGAAAGCTTAAAATATTTTATTTATCATATAAAATCAGTAGCAAAAGGTTTGGTATCAATATGTGATGTAAAACTCATTTTATTCAAGAAAAGGGTATAACCGACAATTACAGAATTAAAGCTAGAACTCTATGATATGATCAGTTTAAAAATAAATAAAAATCTTCAAAAATCCCCAAATATTATATTACATCAGTGGGTAAAAATTTTGGTGTCAAAATTTGGGTTTAGATAGGCTTTATACTAATTATGCCGTTTAATTAATAAAAAGCTTCTTAATTACGATATTGAGCATAACTCCTAATCTAGACCTCAAACCGATGTCAAATTTTTAGGACAAGTTTATAAATCAGTAACAAAGGTTTTTGTCCTCTTACATTTCTAGAAATCTTATTTTTATGTCAAAAGGGCATTTATGGCATTTATAAGCACATTAACGATCAAGAGCATATAATTCAAACCACTAACAACCATGCAATATAACTCCAGAGGGTTATACTACTGAGTAATGTGGTCCTAATGGAAGCTTAAAACATGGGAGAATTAAGTTTGAACGGGTCAGAACTGAAAGTTAAAGCAAAAGTCAAGCTTTTGCGACTTTCGGTAATAAACTGACCTTAGACTGATAATTGTCGGGTTAGGACTGATAAAACATGTTCTAATATTAATTACCAAGTCATTAGAATGTTAAAATATAATTTAGAACCTCTTTTTTATTAATTTAATTCATTTTTAAACTTTCTGTCCAGTTTGACTTTTTGCCAAACTAGTTTGGCCCGACAATTAACAAGTCAAACGAAATAATTAGGAGGTGCCCTTTTAAGGGTTAATCACCTACATTAATATGGTTGCATAACCACTTTCAATTCGATCAGTGGCTGGACCAATTATGATTAAACCCAAAGTCAAAGTTAAATTACGATATGTTTGACTTTTCAGTAATTAAGCTAATTAAAAGGACTAAGCAGGGGTTAAGACTCTTACTTAGGGTCCTTGTTATCTTTTCTACACTTGGAAATCTTCTCCTAATGCTTGCTAACCCCAGAGATGTCCAGAACTCAAGTTTGGAGTGTTGAGAATGATGTTTGAGTGAAAGTGCAAGTGAAAAATGCTGAACTTAAGGTCTATTTATAGTGAATTCAGGTTGCCCCAGATGATTACAGGTGCTAGGGGATGAAATCAGGCCTCTACAGGTGTCTTGGTGGTTTCTAAAAACCATGTACAAGCCATAGAATCGATCAAAACTTGTTTGGAGCTCAAGGAATGGAAGTAACCTGCACCTGGCAACAGCATGCTGACGAAATAGTGTCGTCGCGTTGCGTGACAGCAGAAGAGCTTCATGGTCGCACCACGCGACAACCTTGGATACCAGCCAAACAAGTTTCGTTGTTTACATATTCAGTCCCTGCACCTTTTTAAACCTCATATCTTTCATATTAAACACCTTTGGCCCTTGAAGTTAGTTTGAAGAGGCTCAAGGATGTATAATCAAACTTCGTTAGGCTCGGTTTCGTTAAATATCACTATAAATGCAAGTTTCATCAAGTTGACACTTTTCACCCAAAGTCTTGAAAACTCGCTTAACGATCTCGAAAACACGTGAAATTTTTATCACTTATTCTTGAGAGTATATTTGAATATTTTGAAGCCTCGGGTTCGTTAAAAGGTCACTCAGAGGTTAGAATTAACATGTTGACGCGTTTAACCCTTGTAGTTTTATAATCTTCCGATTATTTTCACAAACGGCTTCTTATATCCAATTAATTACTTGTTTAAGAATATGTTCTTCATGTATGGTCATTCAGAGGCTCAAGTTTGGCATGTTGACACTTTTAGTCTCTGTGGTTTCATATTTCCACTGTTTGTCAACTTTAGTCCTTCAAACTTAATCTTTCACATATCTAGAGTTTAGGACACGTGTCTATACATAATTGGACACGTTTGGTGTTACATGCTGGTACGCTCTCATATTAAAATTCCTCACAAAGGGGGAATTACCTTCCTCCAAAGGCGAAGCCCAAAAGATTTAAACCAAGGTGTTGCAGTATGAAGTGAACAATGGCGTCCTGTACAGAAAATCATACGTGGGACCACTACTAAGGTGTGTATCCCCAGCGGAAACAAAATACCTAATCCACGAAATACACGCTAGCATATGTGGCATTCACGCTGGACCCCGGGCAATGGTCGCCAAAATCCACAACGCCGGGTACTATTGGCCCGGGATGCATGAGGACGCGGTGGAAGAACTCAGAAGGTGCAGTAGTTGCCAAAAGTTTGCTCCTCAAACACTCCGCCCCAAGAACAATTTAATTCCTGTCATGGCGGCCTGGCCTTTCCAAAAGTGGGCAGTTGATATCGTGGGGTCATTCCCGCTGGCCCCAGGGAAGCTAAAATACCTGATAGTGGCAATCGATTATTTCACCAAGTGGGTTGAAGCCAAACCCTTGGCTAAAATAACTGCTGAAAAAGCCAAAAAGTTCCTATGGGAACACAGATTTGGACTGCCGCTATACTTGGTGAGCGATAACGGAACATAATTCACCGATAGGGTCTTGCAAGATTGGTGTGCGGAACTGCAGATTCAACAAATCTTTACATCGGTAGCACATCCTCAGGGAAACGGCCAGGTAGAGAGGGCGAATAGGAGCTTGCTGGATGGAATAAAAAGAATGCTAGGTTATGAAGGAAGCTCTTGGGTGGAAGAACTGCCAAATGTCCTTTGGGCACATCGAACAATGCCCAAGACAAGTAACAATGAAACCCCCTTCAGCCTAACCTATGGCACAAAAGCAATGATACCCGCGGAAGTCGGATTACCTTCGCTACGACGCCTCACTACTAATGATGACAATGACAGGCTCCTAAGGGAAGGCCTAGATCTACTGGAAGAGTGGCGTGAGGTAGCCGCCATTAGCGAAGTAAAGTACAAGAAAACTTTGGAGAAGTATTACAACCAGCGTGTGGCGCAGCATACTTTCAAAGAAGGCGAGTATGTCATGCGTGATAACGAAGCCAGCAGGGCGGAGCCCTCAGGCAAGCTGGGACCCAATTGGGAAGGCCCTATGTCATCCAAGAAGACCTTGGCAAAGGGGCCTACCGCCTGGCTAGACTAGACGGTACTGCGGTCCCCTGCACCTGGAACGCGGCTCAATTGAAAAAGTGTTATATGTAAAGCCTCGCCCCTAACGGCGGGCTTGATTGCTTTTCCTTTTACAAACATGTGTAATCCATCTCTAACGATGTCTCTTTTTCTTTCTTTTTTCTTTTAAGTATGGAGTTAATAAAAGTTATTTCTTTTTATTATTTTCCTCATTACTTACATAAACAATAAAATTTACCATCGCATTCATACTGCACTTTACGGTACAAACAATTACCATCGCATTCAAACTGCACATAACGGTAAAAAAGCATTCTAGACATGAAATATTTTTCATATATAAGTCAAAGGATCGAAAATATACAGCGCTAAGAGTGGGTATCTTGGTAATAGATACATTAACCACTACAAAAAAGACATGTATTTTGGTAATAAATACATACAACTGTCTTGCAAAAAACCAAGTACTTGTCCCTGTTGCTACATACCAACATACGGGGAACCAAAAAACGAACATGTTCTAAAGTATCTACTTTGTGGAAAGCATTGATCTCACCTCTGCAGGGGTGTACAATGGCACACCATAGTATTCCAACGGATGAGAATCAACGATCAAGTCATCGACATTCGCCTCATCTGCCGGAAGAGCTACCACCTCCTGATCATCAACCACGTTGGTACAGGAACGGCCACTACGGCGTCGTTCGTACACCAATCTACATCATTGAACACGGTCAGAAGGAAAGGCTCCCATCAGATTGTCAGCTGATAGTGAAATCGCACTTGCATCAGCTTTTGAAGGACTCTCGTATATGACACTCTTGCAGGACCGGCTAACCCGGGGTAGAGCATTATCGGAGTCCACCTTTTTTCCTTTGATCATTTCCTCCGTCACCGGAATTTGGAGACGAGTTAAACCGTCAGCTGCATCCAAGCGTCGAAAAATCTCGGAAAGTCGCTGTTTATAGCACCTCCGACTCATTTTTTTGAATTACCAAATTTGGAAACAACAACTTAATTTATACAAGTTTAAGAAGGGCTTGACAGTGATGACGATGGCATAATTAATGAAAATCATCATTGCATGTCAAATCGCCACATTTAGGCGACTGGCGGCGTCGCTCATCATGACATTAGCATTAAATGTTTGATAGAAAATAAAATATTTGCACATAACCCAAGCAAAACAGTGTTTACACAAAATATCTAAGGAACAGTGTACAACACAAACAAAGCAAAACACTCATTCCTCACCAGATTCTTCCACCGGATCCAACATTAGGCGTAAGGAGTCCACGCCATCTTCGTTTACTGTATCCATCAAATCCGCATACGCGGGCAGCGGTTCATTGCACGCCGCTTCAAGAGCATCCGCCATATCTCCCTGCAGCTTGCCTCTTTCTGTATGGAACGCGGGAGTGAGCTTATCTGACTGTTGACACTCAAAATAACCCTTGTAAACGCCATCATGATGACCAGATTGATAAGCAGCTGCAGAGAGGTGGTCCAGCAACGCTGCAAAAGACTCCGACTGGCGCAGGTACTCAAACGCCCCAACCAGGCCATTGGTTATTAACCAATTTCTGTCACCTCGTACCCCAGCCAGCTGGCTGGTCAAGCTATCAACCTCAGCATTCGACTGCTCTAAGGCATTTTCCGCCTCTTTAAAGCGTGCCTGGTGGGTGGCGGAAGATTGAACAAGCTTATTCTTCTCGGAGACAAGGGAGTCACATTGTTGTTGAAGTTTTCTAAGTTGATCCTCTCGCTCCTCCAACTCAGCCTGTTTGGCTCGGGCCTTGGCGTTAGATGCTTCCACCTCAACAGTTAAAGCTTGGTACCGCTCCTGTACCTGAGACACAAAATCAGTGTCAATTCGGAACTTTTCCATCTTAGCAGACATCTCAGATCTCACCTTCTGAGCCTCAGTAACAGCTTTCCGCTCCAGCTCCTCTTGAACAGCTTTGGCATGAGCAAGAACCCAGTCTTTTTCCGCTATATCGCGGGCCCACAGTATTCTCTCTTCAGCAAGATTGGCAGTCACCCGTTTCAAGTCATCCTCTGCTTTATTTTTCTCCGACACAAACCTGATCCCCCTCAGACCAGCGGCTTGGAGTTGGCTCTCCAGGCGATACTTTTCATCTTTCAACTCCTGAATAGCAACCCGCGCCTGGTGGAGCTCGTTGTTGGCATGCATCCACCTGCGCCGGATCTCTGCAAGCCTCCGAGGCTGACTAACGGAGTCCACCATCGTGGCGGTCATCAAATTCTCATTGTTTAACCCCTCAACATAGGCTGACTCAGCTGGGGGATAGGCACGCTCAACCCGGTGATGTACAATTGGGGGAAAGATTAACCTTGATGACTCCGCTATTTTCCACTTGGGTTGATAACATTTGTCTTGCCCGTTTGTATCCCAATTAATAGTGGGCAGATAGAGATCATCACCCAAACGGGCCCCGTCATCAGCTATCCCGCTACTAGACCCCCCAGCATCACTCACGACGGTATCTCCGGCACTGGTGGCCTCGTGAGCAGCGAATACAGTAGGCGTCTCCTTTCCAGTTGCAGAAAAAACACTGAAAGGGGAGTCAAACAAGGAGGTGGGAGTAAAACTTGAAGGAAGGGATGTAGAAACCGGAGTAGTTGTCACAGCTACAACATTTGTAGGCATAGGAGACGGCATAGGACAACTAACAGCAGCGACAACACTTGCCTAAGATCCGCAAGGCTTGGCTCGCTAGCAGCGGAAGGTAAAACTTCCACATATGTCAAAGGGGCAGAGGACACACCCTCAACTTGAACCCCAGTAGTAGAACCTGTGTGAAATCAGATTTTCAGCAACATAGAAAACCAAGTCCACAATAACACCTACCAACACAACTACTTACCAGTAGGCAGGGAATAGGCAGATTGAATAGCTTCAAACGCAGATAAGGTGGGAACAATTTTGCGTTTTTTCGACACGTGAGTTGGACTTGCCAATTCAGCAGCAGCAGTAGCAGCAACGCCTCCACCGGATACAAAAACACCAACAGTAACGGCGGATGTACCTGCCCCCACGGCCATGTACTTCCTCCCGGTGACTTTCACCCGGATTGGTTTCTTTGCCTCTGCAGTAGAAGCACTACCTCCCACACTTGGGGGAGGCTGAGAAAATATAAGCAGCCGGGTCCGCCGGCACAGCTGGCAGCAAAAACTGCTCCAAATGAATCTTTAATACGTCAGGTTCTTGTTCACCAATTACGCGGTCCGCGACTCTCAAAGCAGCGTTCCACGGAGGATCCACAAAGTCAAACAAACTCCATTTACCTGTGACATGTACACATGTTAATTCACACAATCAACAAAGCATAAGCAAAGCCAACGAACTACGTACCATCGTCATCCCTCCGGAAAAAAGGATACAGCTTGATATCACGCCATAGCAAGCTCATCCCAGCCATCACCAAGGCCCCTTCCGGGATCACCGTGCACTCGGAAGGGCACTCACGTAATCTCTTAAAAAGAGTGTTTGCCACGTAAGCATCTTTCGGGGGACCATCATCTTTAACCTTGTCCTTGGGTCCCATTTCTCTCCACTGCATTTCCCCGGGAATGACATCGGCATCAATATAAAAGAATTTTTTCTTCCAATCCTTGTCCCGGGAACTTGTAGGTATGTCCCTTAAGCAAGACACATCGGTGTCCCTTCTGTCGAAAGTGAAAAAGGGGGATTTCCATACGAGGACGAAAAAAGCCTTAAAAATAATGAGTTCTGGGATATGGCCTAGGGCTAAACAAGCAAACTCAAACTGTCGGAGTTTAACCAACCCTAATGGGTGCAGTTGGGAAATATGGATAGGATAGTGGTCAAGAACCAACTTACAGAACTTGGTGATCGGCAATCGGAAGTTGCAAAACTTGAAGAAATCACTAAATAACGTGATTTTCCCTTTCTTCAACGAAAATGCCGTGTCTGTCTTTGACGGAAGTACATGATTCCACTCCGCCCTAATACTGTAATCTTGAATAAGATTGTTGAACGAAGTAAGCCCCCACTTGACATACAGGGCATCAGAACTTGATGGGGCAGCAGAAAAGGATTCGCCGGTTTTGGAAGCCATTTTTAGATTCAAGAAATTAAAGGAAATGATTGTGAACAAGGAAGGAAGTGAAATCCCAAACCCTAAGCGGGACACCTATTTATTGGGGTTTGCAACCTTTCGAATTCAAAAGGCAAACGGGTGGGAACGCGTGTCTAGGCAGGGGAGGTACAACTGTCACATCCTTTCCCATCGCCGCCATTTTTCAAAAAAGCATAACAGTACCCCACTCGAGAAACTTACACTTAAAGGGGGAAATTTTGACTTTTCCTTTTTTAGTCCGATTTCATGAATTACATTTCATAACTTCGGACTGAGGGGACATGACAAGGTATGACCCGGATCGGCTAACCCGACCCGGTCATCACCTATTATTTTATTATAAATATTTAATTACATATGTTTATTCTAGAATGTTCTATTCTGCATGGATAAACTACGAAACCGAATCTCCAACCTTTTGGGAAGATCATGCAAATCCCTAACTTATCGGAGCCTCTCCTAAGTTAAGGGAAACCCTAATGGTAAACTATAATTCTATAAATAGAGGTAAACATCTAAGGTATGATCATCTAGCTCTCGTTTTACTCTCTCTCTTTCTCACTCAATACATTCATACTTTCTTTCTCCCAAACCGAGACTTATTCTCACGCCGATGGGTGGTTACAGGAATAACCCCATTCCTGTAACGAGTCATAACGGTTTTCTGTTTTGCAGTCAGCTGTTCGGATCGCCAAAGAGTAGAAGTCCTAGTCGGAACTTACCTATAAGGTCAGTGTTTCTTCACATACATATTTAATATTCAGGTTATACAACACATTTAATTACATTATATCTAACTCTTTTAATGACACGGGTAAGTAGTGACACACATCAAACACATTTGAATATATGCAATACAATAACACACATGACTTGACATGTATAACATGATTATTGATGTGGCTCACTATATCGTTAAGAAATAACAAGACACCAAAATAGTGATTAAACAAAGGTTACCTAAAAATACAAACCTTGTTTACTGTAACAGATTTTATCATTTATAAAGCTATAAAATTATGACTATGTAGATAAAGGGGTCGACGTGTCATGCCAACCTATTAACACACTTAATACGATAATAAGTCAAATGTGCTTATATATGTTATAGATAGGCTGAACCCGTCTAAACATGTTTTCAATCATGTCATTAATGTATTGATCTATGACCCAAACCTATTTACTCTAAACACAAACCCGTTGTTTTACGTCGAGTTTTGGTGTGTTAATATGTTGAATATACTTACTTTAAATAGACTTTTTGTACCATCTTAAATCAATGATTGAGAAAATCACGAATATATCTATTTTAATACATTTGTATGGTATAGACATGAGATAAAATTTACTTGCGTGAAATATCACATACATTTCGTTTATCTATTTTGGTTCATCACATCAATAGTTTTTTGTTACTATTAATTAAGGGGGGGGGGGGCACCAAGTGGGCACCCTTACGTGCCAGCACACCGCCGCCACCCTAGTTGGTTGGCTGCCTAGCTGAAAAACCCCCGTCCAAGTTGATGATTTCGATAGCTTTGACCGGTGTGCAACGATCATCTCTTTAAAAAAATCAATTTTTAAATACTATATATATTTCTTATACCCATATAATTTAAACACACACTCTCAAAATCCTTCATTACCAAAACCCTCAAAAGTCTCTACAATGGATTCACATAAAAAATCTAAATGTGTCGGATCGAGCAAACGAGGAACCAGTTCGAGCAAAAGAGGTGCCAACGATGAAATACTGAACAAATTAAATTGACACCTTCAATTGACAAATTCATAGTTTAATACGCATCGTATAGGCCTATACGATACGTATTAATCAACGAAATTACTGAAATACCCCTGTTTTTTGTATAAATTCAAGGGTATTTTTGAGAAAATTCAAAGTTTAATACGCATCGTATTAAGCCTATACGGTCGTATATGGCATAATTTGAAATTTAGTTTTATCGTGTTTTCCTCGGTTCGACGCGTATACGTGTCTTTTTTGACGAACTTTCGCATATTTTGTCATTTTATGACGTATACCTTCAGCATACGTCGTTTCGGTGACGTTCGGTTGCGTGCGATTATCATATTCTATAATTATGTACAGTTTTGTTTGAAATCCACTTGTATTGTATAGTACCGTGATATGTGTATACGCGTGTGGAAATATCATTAGTCGCGTATTTTGACGTATTTTTGCCTATTGACGTATTCTAACATATTGTTGCGTATTTTATATTATTTTTGACTTATTTGGGCATATACTAACGTATTTTAGCTTATTTTAACATACTTTCATGTATTTTAGCATATTTTCATGTATTTTAGCGTATTTTTGCATATTTTAGGGTATTTTTACCTATTTTATAGTATTTTTGACACACCCCGATATTTCCACGTATGACCGGTGGGCACGGTGGGGGAGTATCGTGACGTAGTTGATATCATCATGGTCAAACAACACAATATATAAATGCACAGCGGAAGCAAAAGGTAAATATATTACAATCCGAATATAAAGTAAACGAAAAGTAAAGGATCCACATGCGGATCAAAATAAAATGGAAAACTGTTCAACAGACTTCGACATCTAGAGCTTGCGAGACTTGAGTAATGATGTCTGGAGTAGCCAGCCTATTTCGTCTAGTACCTGCACTTAGTCTTTTTGGAAAATACGTCAGTTTACACTGGTAAATACAACTTAACTGACTCATTTTGAAAAGAGTTTAAAAATTGATTTAAATGCACTTCGGCAAAAATATCCTTTATAACTTGGGAAAATTATTTGTATATAATCTTGTATACAGTTTTACTTATTAGTCGTCCATCAGGGCCGGTTTGTAGGGCCGGACAAAATTAACTGACACACCACAGGTATAATGCCCACAAGGATTGTATTCCTCTAAGTGGATTACCAGTTTTTTTTACATAATGCATCTGTCAGGTGTACGCCTACACCCCGTGCTTAGGTCGTGGCCATTTCGTAAAATGATGCCAAGGATATCCGGGACATGGTCATTTAACCCCCAAAAGCCATACACCAAATAATACATATTAAACGGGTCATGCAAATACATTAATCACAATTCGATTTAAATGACTGTACATACCCGACCAAGCGATACTTTTATAGTACCGTATCCCAAGCCCGTATAGGGAAAATAAGTTAAGAGTATTTACCTGAGCAAAGTATAAGTCCAATACAGTAAGTGCACGTAGCTTTTACTGGGCTCCTAATCTGGAACGAAGGTTTTTAATATCCTATTATAATCCTAACGGGTCTTTAATTAAACTTAGACTTAGACCGGTTAGTTTTCAAAAGGAAGACACGGTTCAAACGCATGTTAAAGCGAAGACCGGTTTAGAATGTGGTTTTGACCCGACAAGCTTGTATGCTTGTTTAATATGGGTAACTTAAACACACTCTGGATTTTGAGATAAAAATGATATGGTTTGACCCTTCTCGGCTAATATATGTAAACTAGTTACATAAGCCGATCCGAACGCGAAAAATGCGTAACGAGTAACCAAATGAATCATATACAGGTTTCCTAAGTTAATATGCCTTAAATATGTTGTGATATCAGTAGGATATCTTCCATTATGCCCAAAATGAGTTTCATCAAAATATAAGCCTCGTAGGGGTATTTTGGTCATTTTAAAGATTATAAAAGAGGTTATTTTAAAATTCTGAGATTCGGGTCTGAATACATCAGTAAAATAACTTATTTTAATAGGTCATATCAGTTGTGATAAGTCTTGTATGACAAAAATGATTTTAAACCCAAACTATGCGGTTAATACGCTTAAAAACCATTTTAAGCGATTTCCGGGTTATACCGGAAATCTGAGTTTTCTGGACAGGTTATAAAGTTCAAAATACTTCATTTATTAAAAAAAATCAGTAGCAACTGGATTGGCATCAAAATACTTTGTAGAACTCATTTTATAACCAAAAAGGGTATATTCGGTATTTACCGAATTAATGCCATAACCTTAGGTTATGAGCAGGTTAAAAATAATTAAAAATCTTTAAAAATCCCAAAATATTATATTATATCAGTGGGTAAATGGTTGGGTGTCAAAAAATTGAGTTTAGATAGGTTTTATGCTAATGACGCCGTTTAATTACAAAAAGCGTTCTAATTACGTCATTGGGCATAACTCCTAATCTAGACCTCCAACTGATGTGAAAATTTAGGGACATGTTTATAAATCAGTAATAAAGATTATTGTCCTTTCACATTTCTAAAGTTCTCATTTTATGGTCAAAAGGGCATTATGGTCAACATTAAGCAATTAACGGAAACGTGTAAACGAATCGGACAATCAATGAACCAACCACAGAGGGTTATACCTACATGTAGCCTGGTCCTAAGAAAGCTCTAAGGCATTTCTAAATCATACCAAATCGGGTCAAAACTGAAGTCAAAGCAAAAGTCAAAGTTTTGCGACTTTCGGTTCCGAACCGGGTCTAAACAGAAAATTGTCGGATCAAACAAGCTTAGACCAATTCTTATACTAATTACCAAGTTATATGAGTGATAAAATAGTTTACATGCCTTCTACATTGTTAATTATGCGTTAATTTGAAAATTAGCATTCTGTTGACTTTTTCTAATTAACTTTGACCCGACAAATGGTCTAGTTAGAGTGGGAAATTAGAGGGTGCCCTTTTAAGGGTTTATTGCCCACATAATTACCAACTTATCACTACCTTCAATTCGACTAATCACTGGACCATTAATGATTAATCACTAAGTCAAACGGTAATTACGACGGTTTGACTTTTAAGCTAATAACTAAGCAACACTCAACTAAGAAAGGTTAAGCATACTTACAGAAGTCCTATGCACGATTAGGGATGCTTAGGGTCTGCTCTTGAACTCCCAAAAGCTCCAGAAATGCAGAAGGAATGAGTGATCACAATGTTGCAACATTGTGGCTTTATATAGTGATTAAATCTCACTTAGATCATTGACAACCAAGTCTACCATGGTTCCCTGATCATCAATAAATGTCCTAGGGTCTAAAAAGCATGTAGGGGTCGTCCAAAGAAGTGGAAAATCGTTTTTAAGTCGGTTACAGGGGCATAACAGGCTGCTGCCTGTCTTTCCTGTATCTGGGGATCGGACGCGGCCCGCGTAAGCTCTTGGCAAGGCTTACGCGGCCCGCCTTAGCCTTGTTTTCAGGTTAAAAGCTTTTTAGCTTTTTGCACTTGGCTCTTGGTCTTTCGAAAGGGCATTCCACTTTATTTCTTGCATTTTGAACCCTTCAAATTGACTTATAAGGGCTTCAAGTCTTATACCCCTTTTGTTAAGTCCTTGGTCACATTATGTTTACCCGAAAAATTCATAATTTTCAACGTTGACGCTTTAACCCCTCGTATACGAATTTGATCATAACTTTCTCATACGATAACGAAACTTTATGAAATTTTTATCATGCATTCTAGTGAGCATAATTAATCGTTACAAAGCTTCGGGTTTGCTAAAAGGTCACTCAGAGGTATAACTTAAACATGTTGACACATTTAACCCCTGTAGTTTGTAATCTCTCACTTTCTTTCATATTTAGCTTCGTATGATCCATGATTTATTCGTTTGAAGGTATAAACATTATGTAGGGTTATTGTAAAGTATATTTATCCATTGTTGACAATTTAAACCCTTATATTCACATACTTTTCATGTTTGTCAACTTTAGTCCCTCTAGAGTATTCTTTCACACGTTCAAGCTTATGACACGTGTCAATACATTATAGGACGTGAATTTTCGAGGTGTTACATCCTCACCCCCTTAAAAGAAATATCGACCTCAAGATTTACTGAAACAAATGAGGGTACTTTTCTTTCATTGTGGACTCCACCTCCCACGTGTACTCGGGACCTCTACGGGCATCCCATTTTACCTTTACAATAGGCACATGCTTCCTTCGAAGCTTCTTAACCTGTCGATCCTCGATCGACATAGGTTTTTCGACAAACTTCAAGCTCTCTTCTATGTGCACATCTGTATGTGGTATGACTAGTGATTCATCAGCGAAACACTTCTTTAGATTGCAGATGTGGAATACATTATGAATACCACTGAGCTCTTCAGGTAAGTTTAACTTATAGGCAACTGATCCGACACGTTCGATGACTTCGAATGGTCCTATGTACCTCGGGCTTAACTTGCCTTTCTTACCAAATCGCATCACTCCCTTCCAGGGTGATACTTTAAGCAACACTTTGTCACCTACCTCGAAGTTAAAAGGTTTACGCTTTAAGTCTGCGTAGCTTTTCTGCCTATCTCGGGCAGCTTTCAAACGGTCACGAATCTGGACAATCTTGTCCGTCGTTTCAAAGACTATTTCAGGTCCTGACAATTGGACATCTCCAACTTCCGCCCAACAAACGGGCGTTCTGCACTTTCTACCGTATAAGGCCTCGAAAGGCGCAGCCTTAATGCTGGTATGGTAGCTATTGTTATATGAGAACTCGATTAATGGCAGGTGGTTATCCCAACTACCACCTAAGTCGATCACGCATGCACGAAGCATGTCTTCCAACATTTGGATAGTACACTCACTCTGTCCGTCCGTCTGAGGATGGTAAGCCGTACTGAAATTTAAGCGCGTGCCCAAAGATTGTTGGAAACTTTTCCAAAAAGGTGACGTGTATCTATTATCTCTGTCAGAGATAATAGACACAGGTACGCCATGTAAAGCTACAATCTTATCTACGTATAATTGGGCTAACATGTCGGAGCTATAGGTCTCCTTAATGGGTAGGAAATGTGCTGACTTAGTCAGTCTATCCACTATCACCCATATCGTATCATTGCCTTTCCTTGTCTTTGGCAACTTGGTGATAAAATCCATTGTCACCATTTCCCACTTCCACGTGGGAAGTTCAGGCTGTTGTAGTAAACCTGACGGCTTTTGATGTTCAGCTTTGACTTAAGCACACGTCAAACATTTAGCTACATAGGTGGCTATAGACTTCTTCAAGCCTATCCACCAAAAGTTTGCCTTCAGATCCTGGTACATCTTATCAGCTCCAGGATGAACGGAATATTTAGAACTATGGGCTTCCTGGAGGATAACATCCCGAAGTCCTCCATAAACAGGAACCCATATTCGTCCATTCAATCTCAGAATTCTGTCTTTGCCAAGAGATAACTGCTCCTCAGTTACCCCTAGCTTTTCATTAGGATAGTTAGCTTCCAACACAACTTCCTTCTGTGCAGCTAACAACCTTTCATTCGTTCTTTATCTCAATGCTCTTGGCATTGATTCGGATGGGTTTCACCCTTTCCTTTCGACTCAAGGCATCGGCGACTACATTCGCCTTGCCGGGATGGTATCTTATCTCACAGTCATAATCATTCAAAGTTTCCATCCAACGTCGTTTCCTCATGTTTAAATCCTTTTGGTTAAACAGATGCTGGAGGCTTTTGTGATCAGAATAGATCACACACTTAATACCATATAAATAGTGCCTCCATAGCTTCAGTGCAAAAACAACGGCACCCAACTCCAAGTCATGGGTGGTGTAATTCTTTTCATGTACCTTTAACTGACGTGAAGCATAGGCAATAACTTTGCCTTTCTGCATAAGTACACATCCCATGCGAGTGTGTGATGCGTCGCAGTAAACCACGAATTCTTCGGTACCTTCAGGCAATGTAAGTACAGGAGCGTTGCTCAACTTCTGTTTAAGGATATCAAAGGATTCTTGCTGCTTAGGACCCCAATCGAACTTTATTTTCTTCCGAGTCAAAGAGGTTAGGGGTGCAGCAATCCTTGGAAAAATTTCAATGAAACGCCTATAATATCCTGCCAATCCCAAGAAACTGCGAATTTTTGTGGGAGTCTTTGGCTCTTGCCAATTCATGACAGCTTCAACCTTAGCGGGATCCGCTTGGATACCACGCTCACTAACCACATGTCCAAGGAATTGGACTTCTCGAAGCCAGAATTCACATTTCAAAAATTTGGCATAAAGCTTCTCCTGTTGAAGTAGTGAAAGAATACATCGAAGATGTTTCTCATGATCAGCTTGGTTCTTCGAGTAGATGAGGATGTCGTCAATGAAGATGATGACAAATTTGTCCAAGTATGGCTTGCAGACGCGATTCATGAGATCCATGAATGCGGCAGGTGCATTAGTGAGCCCAAAAGGCATCACTAGGAACTCGTAATGACCATAACGAGTCCTAAATGCTGTCTTGTGTACATCTTCATCTTGAACCGTCAATTGATGATAGCCTGACCTCAGATCGATCTTGGAGAAGTAACTTGCCCCTTGAAGCTGATCAAACAGATCGTCGATTCTGGGCAATGGATACCTATTCTTGATAGTGACCTTATTAAGCTCACGGTAGTCGATGCACAGGCGCATCGATCCATCCTTCTTCTTAACAAATAAGATTGGTGCTCCCCAAGGAGACGAACTAGGTCTAATGAAACCTTTGGCTAGCAGATCATCTAATTGCGTCCTCAATTCCTTCATCTCTGTTGGTGTCAATTTATAAGGTGCTCTAGCAACAGGTGCTGCTCCGGGGATGATGTCAATTCTGAATTCTATTTGCCTTTCCGGTGGTAAACCAGGTAGATCTTCAGGAAAAACTTCAGGGTATTCAGAAATGACGGGGATATCCTCATCTTGGGCTTCGGCTCATCAATAGTCACTTGTGTCATGTAGATGACACAACCCTTCTTCAAACACTTAGAGGCCTTGAGCATAGACACTTGCTCAGGTAGACCATACTGGGTATCTCCCTGAATGGTAAGTGATTCACCAGACGGAGTCTTGATCACCACTTGCTTCTTATTGCAGACAATCTGGGCCTGGTTATGAGATAACCAGTCCATGCCTAAAACTATGTCGAAACCGGCTAACTTCAAAGGAAGTAAAGACAATGGAAAAGAGTGGTTCTTAATGGATATGACACATCCATCTAACACAGTTGAGGCGGTTTCTAAGGTGCCATCGGCTAACTCCACCTCATACTTCACACTTAAGGTTTTAACAGGCAATTTCAACAATTCACAAAACTTGTTATCTACGAACGACTTATCAGCGCCTGAATAAAAAAGTACTCTTGCATATACATCATTTATGAGGAAGGTGTAACAACTCTCATTAAAAGTCCTATTTATTTTATTATTTTATCCAATAGGAAACCCTAATTGAGACACCCAAGTGATTCTGCACAAACCCTAAAATTTTCAGAATAATCAGAATCAGGATCAGGGCCCCTAAAACTCAGGGGGGGGGGGGTAAACCCTAGTTACGATTATCTTAAAATCTCGCTGTCAAAATTGAATTTATGAAATCCGTCAAGTCAGCAAGGCTAGTCAAGGACGTGGCTAACCTAGGGTGATTTCGTGTCCCTTGCGCAACGTAAGGGATAAGGCTTACGGTGCGCAAGACTGGTCAATTTTTGTGTATAAATAGGGGTGTCTGGGACTTGAAATTGGGCGCTTGAACGACGTAAAAAGTAGAAATATACACTGAGATACGCTATGTTTACTATCACAACACACACGAATCACGAAGTGCTGCCGCAATACAGGGTAATAACTCGATCGCTGATACGATTCAATGTCCGATCGATTAAACTATCCAATGGATGTTTAAGTGCTGCCCACATTAGGGTTTATGCTTTGTCATTCGTTGTTAATTCAATGGATGTTTAAGTATCGCACTTTGTCATTCGATGTGAGGGTTTGATCTCGTGAGTTATCGTAAATGTTGTATTAAGTTACTAACCGAATTGTGTGCCTATTATTAATTTAGGTTAAAAGGCTAATCAGTAGGCTAGTAAAAAGAATGATTCACTCAGTATTTCCCGCTGACAAAACCTTTTTCAAACATGTTTCAGGTGATCTGTTGTGATCCAGGAAAAGTGCAGTGAAGCACTACAAGCTTAAGGAAGTGGCTCAGTATAAAATAAAGAAACATGTTTTGTAAAATAAAGATTTCTCCGTGAAATCTTATGATTGTAAATTACCGGGTTTTTATCCCGAGTTGTGAAATAAAATAATCAGGAAATATTTCAGTTTTTAAAAAGATACTGATGAAAACTTCCGCTGTTAAATAAATACCACGGGATTTTCTGTGTCACGGCTCTTGAAACGGGTCAAACCGGGTCGGGGGCCGTGACAGAAAAAAAGTGGTATCAGAGCCACTGATTTAAGCCTATTAAGTATTTAGAAAATACTTAATTTTACCGATTGCCATTTTATGATTATGTGTTTTATTAATTGAATATTTGTGTACAGTATGGGTAAGCAAAAGCTTTCCAACATCTATCTTAAATTAGATAGGTCATCCAACGAGAAGGGAAGTTCATCCCAAACCAAACCCTCAAATCACTTTGCAATCCCTGAAGAAGGAATATTTGTGCGAAAGGCACAATATGAGGAACCACTTTCTCCTAGTAAAGGAAGTCTGATTATTAGGAAAAGTAAAGAGAAAATAAAGAAATATCGAGAAAAGAAAGTTAAACAGGAAACCCAGGAATTAACCAGTAAATCACCTTGGGAAGACAAGTTAGATGAAAAATGGGCAGATCTTTATATGCTAGCCACAGTAGCAGTAAATGCAAATCTTTAATAATTTTGATTCAAGTTTTAGCACCCTTATTAAATATAAGCCAGAAATCTGATCCAGTAAATAAATAAATCTACAAATAAAACCTAGCATGTTTTTAATTTTCAGTTGTTTTGTAGTTACCCAATATGAAATAATATTTAAAGATTTTCTATGAAATTTGTTATAAAATTTTAAACTTAGTAACTGTGTGTAATTTTGCATAACAGCATGAGTGACTTGTCTGACGCCCTTCAGAATTTAAATCTCTATCCGGTAAAAATAGAGGTTTCCAGAGATTTCAATAGGTATATACCAGACATAGAAGAACCTGTTGAATTCAATGCTCCACCTCCGGAGAAACCTAAACTGAAGAAAAGGAGGAGATTTGTGGGATGGAGACGTGTGCGTAGGAGGAAGCCTACAACTAGGAAGATCCCTAAAATAGAAAATCCCTTAGACAAAGGGAAGGGAATTGAAGTTGGGGAGGAATCTAGGCAGATGGGAATACAGTTTGAAGAATATTCTAAGCAGATAGAAATGGAATTGGGAGGAGATTCTAGGCCACTGGGAATGGAATATGGAGAAGGTTCTAGGCAAACCCAGAGGGAAGTCGGGGAAAGTTCTAGACAGGTGGAGGAGTTACCTTTTCAGGAGGAATTAGATCGGGCATTGGCGAGCTGTGATGTTGTCAGGCCAATTAATAATAATCTATACCCTACTCTTGAAACCCAACTACCAATAAACTTGGACCCAGCAATCCCAGAACCTATACCTAATCCACCTATGAGCAATGAGAATTTAGCTGAACTTCGCCACTTTGGCGAGGAGTTAATAGATGCTGGAAATAGGATTAGGGAAGTAGGAGAACAGATCTCCTGGAAGTATGATGAAAGGGAGCGCCGTTATTAAAATATCAGTTGACGAGAAATAAGGGGTTTATGAGACTGTGGTTGTATAATAACAATAATAAAATAATCATGAGAAATAATCTAAAATAAAACTTTGTAAGATAATGTGTGTATGGACGCATAATATAAAATATATAAAAATGGAAATCGAGAAATCGATAGTTTTGGCTATATGTGTATATTTAAAATCTGTATAATTGTTTTATGTCTAATTGTTATTTATTTGATACTAATAAATTATATATATTCATTATCATATGGAAAACGCTAATAATGAACCAGTTAATGAGATTAATCAATCTGAGCAACAACCAGGGGATCAATATATGACTAGGCAGGATATAGAAAATATTGTTGCTCAAGGGATAGCCAATGCTATTCCAGCAATCGTTGCTGTTGTTAAAAATCCAATCGAACCGCAACAAATCGTTCCTAGAAAACGTATTTCTGAAGATAACTTCAGTAATAGCGTAAACGGAGGCAATGATCATATTAATCATAATGAGGAACCACGGCAAGCTCCGCTCCCTAAGAAAATGAAAGTTGCAACACCTGGTTGCACTTACAAAGAATTTCTTGCTTGTAAACCCACTGAGTTTGCAGGCAATGAAGGAGCGGCTGCGGCACTGCGTTGGTTAGAGAAAACAGAGGCAGTAATTGCCATAAGTAAATGTGACAAGGATGACAAGGTCATGTACGCGTCAAATCTTTTCAAAGAAGGGGCGCTAGAATGGTGGAATACAGTACTACAAGCCAAAGGAAGAAATAGGGCATATGCCATGACCTGGGAAGAATTTAAGATTATTGTAGAAAGAAAATTTTGTCCTGAATATGAAAAAGATCAAATGGCAAATAAATTCTTAAACCATCGAATGATGGGTGTAGATTGTCGCGGTTATACTTCGATATTCTTTGAATATGCTAGAGTGGTACCAACACTGGTTTCGCCAGAACCGGTACTCATTTCTCGTTATATTTGGGGACTAATTAGTGAAATCCGTAACATCGTTAAAGCTGCTAGACCTCGTACTATTGACGATGCAGCGGAATTAGCTAATACCCTAACTGACGAATTGGTACACACGAGAGATGAAAACACAAAGAAGGAATTGGCTCAGAAAATTACCCAAGGAGTTCGTACGGGTAATAACAGCTTCAAGAGAAGAGGAACAGGGCAATCTTCAACTCCGTCATTTTGCAGGAAATGCAAAAAGAAACATTTTGGAAGATGTGATATAACCTGCAATTTTTGCAAAATTGTAGGACATCGTGAAGAAAACTGTAGGAAGAAATCCACAATTTGTTACAATTGTGGAGAAGCTGGGCATTTCAAAACAGAGTGTCCTAAATTAGTTAAACCAGCAGACAACAAAACCAAGGCAACCGACGGAGCTACTAAGAAGAATGTCAGAGCATTCCAGCTGACCACTCAAGAAGCATAACTCATTCCAGATGTGATAACTGGTACGTTCTTAGTTCACAACGTATACGCAAAAGTATTATTTGACTCTGGTGCAAACCAAAGTTTTATAAATACTTTATTCTGTCAAGCTCTTAAGTTACCTTTAACCAACATTAGGCAGATTTTTACAGTCGAAACGGCAGATGGAAATTATGTTAGCATAGATAAAGTTTTGCAAAAGGAAAATATAGAACTCTCAGGTCATAAATTTTCTGCAAATTTGTTACCTATGAAATTAGCTGAATTCGATGTCGTGTTAGGAATGGATTGGTTAATAGCCAACCATGCTCGAATTCTTTGTGATCAGAATTCCATAGAAATTCAAACACCTACTGGAGAAGTAATCATGATTTCAGGAGATAAACCGCGTAAACCCATGAAGTTCATATTAGTAATGAAAGTTGCTAGTTATGAACGAAAGCAAGGAATAGTATATATGATTTTCAGTAATCATTAATACTAAGAATAAAGAACTTAAGGAAATTCTTGTAGTCTCAGAATACCCAGATATATTCCCAGAAGAGTTACCAGGATTACCACCAGATAGGGAAGTAGAATTTAGGATTCATCTAATTCCTGGAACTACACCGATAGCCAAAGCACCTTATCGGTTAGCTCCTACCGAAATGTTAGAACTGAAAAAGCAATTAGATGAATTACTAAGCAAAGGATTCATACAACCTAGCTCATCCCCTTGGGGAGCGCCAGTGTTGTTTGTAAAGAAGAAGGATGGTTTAATGAGAATGTGTATTGATTATAGAGAATTGAATAAGATTACAATTAAGAATCGATACCCATTACCTAGGATTGATGATCTGTTTGATCAACTCCAGGGAGCTAGATATTTTTCTAAGATTGATTTACGTTCCGGATATCATCAATTGAAGGTGCAAGAGGAAGATATACCTAAAACTGCTTTCAGGACTAGGTATGGTCATTACGAGTTTACAGTCATGCCCTTTGGGTTAACGAATGCTCCTGCCGCATTCATGGACATGATGAATAGAATCTGTAAACTGTATTTGGATAAATTTGTAATTGTTTTTATAGACGATATACTTATTTATTCCAAAAGTCAGACAGAACATTGTGAGCACTTGCATGCACTCTTAACTTTGTTAAGAAAAGAAAAATTGTATGCCAAATTCTCGAAGTGTGAATTTTGGTTGCAAGAAGTGCAATTTTTAGGTCATATGGTGAATCATGAAGGTATTCACGTAGATCCTGCTAAGATAGAGGCAATTACCAAATGGAAGGTTCCGCTATCCGCAATGGAAATTAGAAGTTTTATAGGTTTAGCTGGATATTATAGACGATTTATTAAGGATTTTTCCAAGATAGCTGTACCATTAACTAAGCTAACCTGTAAAGCAGTTAAGTTTGAATGGGGACCTAAACAAGAAGAAGCCTTCAGAATCTTGAAACAGAAATTAACCAATGCTCCAATCTTAGCCTTACCAGAAGGAAATGAAGATTTTGAAGTATATTGTGATGCTTCAAAACTAGGATTTGGATGTGTGCTAATGCAACGCAAGAAGGTAATTGCGTATGCTTCAAGGCAATTGAAAAAGCACGAGGAAAATTATACGACTCATGATTTAGAATTAGGAGCCGTAATTTTTGCCCTAAAAATCTGGAGACATTATCTGTATGGAAGTAAGTTTACTGTCTATACAGATCATAAAAGTTTAAGATATATATTCGGGCAAAAAGAGTTAAACATGAGGCAAAGAAGATGGATGGAAATCCTAAGTGACTACGACTGTGATATTCAATATCACGAAGGAAAGGCAAATGTAGTTGCAGATGCCTTAAGTCGTAAGTACCATGAGAAGCAACGACGGGTTCGTGCTCTTCGATTAAATCTACAAATAGATTTAATGGAACAACTAAGGAATGTTCAGGAAACAGCAATCCAAGATGATGCTGAAGGAATGAAGGGACGAATAAAAGAATTAGAGCAAGGAGCTGATGGAATTTGGAGATTCCACAAAAGCAGAATATGGGTACCTAAGCAGGGAGAATTAAGAAATAAAATTTTAGAAGAAGCCCATAAGTCTAGGTATACTATTCACCTTGGAAACAATAAAATGTACCAAGATTTAAGAAAGAATTTCTGGTGGATATGCATGAAGAAGGATATAGCTAGATATGTTTCTAAGTGTCTTACTTGTTCACAAGTTAAGGCAGAACATCAGAAACCTTCAGGTCTACTACAACAATTAGAAATGCCTGTATGGAAATGGGAACTCATAACAATGGATTTTGTTACTAAGTTACCCAAAACCAGAAAAGGTAATGATGCGATTTGGGTAATTGTGGATCGATTAACCAAATCTGCTCACTTTCTACCAATGAAAGAAACCTTTAGCATGGAAAGGTTGGCAAAGTTGTATGTAGATGAAGTCGTATCTCTACATGGAGTTCCACTCTCCATTGTATCAGATAGGGATAGTCGTTTCACTTCGCATTTCTGGAAAAGTTTCCAAGAAGCAATGGGAACTAGACTAAATTTAAGCACTGCATATCATCCTCAAACAGACGGGAAAAGTGAAAGAACGATCCAAACTCTAGAAGACATGCTTCGAGCATGTGTGATAGATTTTGGTGGAAACTGGGATGATCACTTACCTTTAATTGAATTCTCCTATAACAATAGTTATCATTCAAGTATTGAAACTGCCCCATTCGAGGCACTGTATGGAAGAAAGTGCAGAACTCCAGTTTGTTGGGCAGAAATAGGAGAAAGTCAATTATCAGGTCCCGAGATTGTGCAAGAGACGACTGATAAGATTACACAAATCAAGGAAAGACTGAAGACGGCTCGAGATCGTCAAAAGAGTTATGCCGATAATCGATGCAAGCCACTGGAATTTCAAGTCGGAGATAAAGTACTTTTGAAAGTTTCTCCTTGGAAAGGAGTAGTTCGATTCGGTAAGAAAGGAAAATTAAGTCCAAGATACGTAGGACCATTTCCAGTGATCCAACGTATAGGACCAGTTTCTTATCGTTTACAACTACCAGAAGAACTAGCTGGAGTACATGGTGTATTTCATGTATCCAACCTCAAGAAATGTCTATCAGACGAATCTTTGGTAATACCTCTCCAAGATATAGAGGTAAACGAAAAGTTAAAATTTGTGGAGAAACCTCTTCAGATAGAAGATAGAAAAGTGAAGTTTCTCAAGCATAAACGACTAGTATTGGTCAAAGTCAAGTGGGATTCAAGGAGAGGACCTGAATACACTTGGGAACTGGAATCAGAAATGAAGAGAAAGTATCCTCAATTATTCCAGTAAATCTCGAGGACGAGATTTTTATTAAGGTGGAGAGAATGTAACAACTCTCATTAAAAGTCCTATTTATTTTATTATTTTATCCAATAGGAAACCCTAATTGAGACACCCAAGTGATTCTGCACAAACCCTAAAATTTTCAGAATAATCAGAATCAGGATCAGGGCCCCTAAAACTCAAGGGGGGTAAACCCTAGTTACGATTATCTTAAAATCTCGCTGTCAAAATTGAATTTACAAAATCCGTCAAGTCAGCAAGGCTAGTCAAGGACGTGGCTAACCTAGGGTGAATTCGTGTCCCTTGCGCACCGTAAGGGATAAGGCTTACGGTGCGCAAGCCTGGTCAATTTTTGTGTATAAATAGGGGTGTCTGGGACTTGAAATTGGGCGATTGAACGACATAAAAAGTCGAAATATACACTGAGATACGCTCTTTTTACTATCACAACACACACGAATCACGAAGTGCTGCCGCAATACAGGGTAATAACTCGATCGCTGATACGATTCAATGTCCGATCGATTAAACTATCCAATGGATGTTTAAGTGCTGCCCACATTAGGGTTTATGCTTTGTCATTCGTTGTTAATTCAATGGATGTTTAAGTATCGCACTTTGTCATTCGATGTGAGGGTTTGATCTCGTGAGTTATCGTAAATGCTGTATTAAGTTACTAACCGAATTGTGTGCCTATTATTAATTTAGGTTAAAAGGCTAATCAGTAGGCTAGGCTCTGCTCAAATTAAATCTGCAATGTGAGTCATTCTCTTTTTATCAAATTACTTTCAAAAGCATGTTTATTTCAAAGTTATAATTACAGGGATTAAGTCTTTGTAATCACCAAATGTACAACCGGTATGTGGGGTTTTGTATACATTACTTGATAATCGTCACCATTGGGGCAGCCAATGGGGGATATGATCATAGTCACAGATCCGGTCGAGTGACAAATACCGTGGGTAGTTGGTTTGATATCAGAAACATTGTAATCGCTCTTAATACTGTAAATTATAGCAAAAGAGTCGTTTTAGTAAAAAGAATGATTCACTCAGTATTTCCCGCTGACAAAACCTTTTTCAAACATGTTTCAGGTGATCTGTTGTGATCCAGGAAAAGTGCAGTGAAGCACTACAAGCTTAAGGAAGTGGCTCAGTATAAAATAAAGAAACATGTTTTGTAAAATAAAGATTTCTCCGTGAAATCTTATGATTGTAAATTACCGGGTTTTTATCCCGAGTTGTGAAATAAAATAATCGGGAAATATTTCAGTTTTAAAAAGATCCTGATGAAAACTTCCGCTGTTAAATAAATACCACGGGATTTTCTATGCCGCGGCTCCTGAAACGGGTCAAACCGGGTCGGGGGCCATGACAGAAGGTACCTGTGATCACATTGTCGTCCTGGACGGCTTCCTTTGCATCCATCCTGAAGACCCTTGCATTGGTCTTCTTGACCTCTTCAGGCTTCTTGGCGTATTTAGGGCAGTTGGTTTTAATGTGCCCTTTTTCATTGCAGTTGTAGCATGTGGCATCTTTAATCTTCTTGCAATCCACAGTCTTGTGCTCCTTAGACTTGCATATCCCACATGCAGGTGATCCTGACTTAGAATTGGACTCAAGTCTGCACTTTCCAAAGTGGCGTTTTTGGCAAGTCGTGCACTTTGGCTTTTCCTCTGTTCGCTGACTATTCCTTCCAGACCCAAACTTCTTAGAATCAGTATTTCCCTTGTGCTTCTTCTCTGACCCTCGTGAGTTATCATCCTCACGCTTCCTCTTACTTTCTTCAGAATTCTTTAGCGATCTCAACCAGACCGCAACTAAAGTAAGGGACAGAGAGAGATCAGCTGCTGACCTAAACGTAGCAGGTCTTGAAGCCTTAACACTGGCTTTGATTTCTGGGGCTAAACCCCCAATGAAACGAGCAATTCTCTTGGGTTCTGGTGTTACTAGGTATGGAACCAGTCTGGACAGGGTATTGAAACTGGTGAGGTAAGCTTGACAATCTAGGTTTGTCATAACCAACGATAAGAAATCTGACTCGATTCTCTCGACCTCGTGTTGAGGGCAGTAGTTCTCCATAATGAGAGCAACAAACTGTTCCCATGACATGTTGTAGAGCGGGATCTTCCCAGCAGCTTGAATGAGAGACTTCCACCATGCCAGTGCCTCTCCTTTGAATGATTGGGATACATACTTCACTACATCCCTTTCAGCACAACCGCTGATATCGACAACTGTGTCCATTTCATCCAACCAGGTCATACAATCAATTGCCCCTTTCTCCCCAGTGAAATCCCGGGGTTTGCAGGAAACAAAGTATTTATAGGTACAGAACTTGGTACGTGGTTCATCATCGAGCACTAACCTCTTGGATGGAACACTGTATTGATTAGATGAACGTCGATCATCATCCTTCTTGGGTTCCTCTTTCTTGGAGGGTGGCTTGCTGTGAGCCTCAGAATGAGTCTTAGGGACAGACTTAGAGTGGGGTACAGATGAGGCTTTACTAGTAGTCCCACTATACTCCCTGAATTGCTCCTCTACAGCTTTAGATACAGCTGTATCAATCAGTGTACGAACCTCTCCTCTGGTTATATTAATCCTATCATCATCGTAATTTTCCAGAGGATTACTGTTCAATTCTTCTGACCTAGCCATGTAGCTTTAATTGCTACATAAAATCAAATAAGGACAAGGTTTGTACGGAAGCTTATACAGTTTTTTCGTTTTAAACGATTTATTAACCATGTTTTTAATACACATTTTAGTTAATTTGCTAAATATATAATTGTTCAGGATCTTTATCATAATCCTAAGTTATAAGTTAATAATAGCACAAAAGGCCTAGTCACGTAGACAAGTTTAATTTATAGGCCTTGATTTACGGAATCGAGCCATTAAGGTTTGAATCAAAGTTCATTACCTTTTCTTGACAGGGAGTTGTAGGCTACCACTGTCTTTAGTCCAGATGACATTAATTATAGCCCGTGGGCACTTCATCCTTAAGGGATGATTATAAAAATAAGGGAATTTTAGAATAACCCATTTAAGAATGACTTATGTGATTTTATCGTATCACATTTTGTCAAGCATGTTAATATGCTTTCAGATATTTAACAAGGATTTGAATCTTTTTGAATAGGTTTTACCATCTTGGCCATGTCTGTAATGACATTAAGGCTAGGTTTTACCCTTTAGATTCTTTTTAATATTTAACGCAGAGCAATCCTAAATTGAAATGTTAACAAGGATCTAAATCCAATTGTGGAACTACCATCTTGGCCCTGTCTTAATGTGACATATGGCTAGGTCTTGTCCTTTTTAGATTTTGCCATTTTATTATAATGGTAGATCTTATAATATAGGAATGATATTTTAAATATAATCGTTCCATTAAAATTTAAACAAGAATATGGTTGCCCTAAACGGGACTTCCAACAGAAAATGACTTGCCCATGCAAGGGCTAATCAGAAAAATAACAAAGGAATCAAATAAGGACAAAATAAAACAAATTAGGATTAGTCCTATGTTCTTGTCTAGACTCAAGAATGTGCAACTGTGTAACTGAGATTAAACACAAAAGGCTAGCATTTAATTCACTCAGTGTTGGCTCTGATACCAACCTGTCACACCCCGATATTTCCACGTATGATCGGTGGGCCCGGTGGGGGAGTATCGTGACATAGTTGATATCATCATGGACAAACAACACAATATATAAATGCACAGCGGAAGCAAAAGGTAAATATATTACAATCCGAATATAAAGTAATATCAAGTATTACAACGGAAAGTAAAGGATCCACAGGCGGATCAAAATAAAATGGAAAACTGTTCAACAGACTTCGACATCTAGAGCTTGCGAGACTTGAGTAATAATGTCTGGAGTAGCCAGCCTATTTCGTCTAGTACCTGCACTTAGTCTTTTTGGAAAATACGTCAGTTTACACTGGTAAATACAACTTAACTGAATCATTTTGAAAAGAGTTTAAAAATTGATTTAAATGCACTTCGGCAAAAATATCCTTTATAACTTGGGAAAATTATTTGTATGTAATCTTGTATACAGTTTTACTTATTTGTCGTCCATCAGGGCCGGTTTGTAGGGCCGGACAAAATTAACTGACACGCCACATGTATAATGCCCACAAGGATTGTATTCCTCTAAGTGGATTACCAGTTTTTTTTTACATAATGCATCTGTCAGGTGTACGCCTACACCCCGTGCTTAGGTCGTGGCCATTTCGTAAAATGATGCTAAGGATATCCGGGACATGGTCATTTAACCCCCAAAAGCCATACACCAAATAATACATATTAAACGGGTCATGCAAATACATTAATCACAATCCGATTTAAATGACTGCACATACCCGACCAAGCGATACTTTTATAGTACCGTATCCCAAGCCCGTATAGGGAAAATAAGTTAAGAGTATTTACCTGAGCAAAGTATAAGTCCAATACAGTAAGTGCACATAGATTTTACTGGGCTCCTAATCTGGAACGAAGGTTTTTAATATCCTATTAGAATCCTAACGGGTCTTTAATTAAACTTAGACTTAGACCGGTTAGTTTTCAAAAGGAAGACACGGTTCAAACACATGTTAAAGCGAAGACCGGTTTAGAATGTGGTTTTGACCCGACAAGCTTGTATGCTTGTTTAATATGTGTAACTTAAACACACTCTGGATTTTGAGATAAAAACGATATGATTTGACCCGTCTCGGCTAATATATGTAAACTAGTTACATAAGCCGATCCGAACGCGAAAAGTGCGTAACGAGTAACCAAATGAATCATATACATGTTTCCTAAGTTAATATGCCTTAAATATGTTGTGATATCAGTAGGATATCTTCCATTATGCCCAAAACGAGTTTCATCTAAATATAAGCCCCGTAGGGGTATTTTGGTCATTTTAAAGATTATAAAAGAGGTTATTTTAAAATTCTAAGATTCGGGTCTGAATACATCAGTAAAATAACTTATTTTAATAGGTCATATCAGTTGTGATAAGTCTTGTATGACAAAAATGATTTTAAACCCAAACTATGCGGTTAATACGCTTAAAAACCATTTTAAGCGATTTCCGGGTTATACCGGAAATCTGAGTTTTCTGGACAGGTTATAAAGTTGAAAATACTTCATTTATTAAATAAAATCAGTAGCAACTAGATTGGCGTCAAAATACTTTGTAGAACTCATTTTATAACCAAAAAGGGTATATTCGGTATTTATCGAATTAATGCCATAACCTTAGGTTATGAGCAGGTTAAAAATAATTAAAAATCTTTAAAAATCCCAAAATATTATATTACATCAATGGGTAAAAGGTTGGGTGTCAAAAAAATTGATTTTAGATAGGCTTTATGCTAATGACGCTGTTTAATTACAAAAAAACGTTCTAATTACGTCATTGAGCATAACTCCTAATCTAGACCTCCAACTGATGTGAAAATTTAGGGACATGTTTATAAATCAGTAATAAAGATTATTGTCCTTTCACATTTCTAAATTTCTCGTTTTATGGTCAAAAGGGTATTATGGTCAACATTAAGCAATTAACGGAAACGTGTAAACGAATCGGACAATCAATGAACCAACCACAGAGGGTTATACCTACATGTAGCCAGGTCCTAAGGAAGCTCTAAGGCATTTCTAAATCATACCAAATTGGGTCAGAACTGAAGTCAAAGCAAAAGTCAAAGTTTTGCGACTTTCGGTTCCGAACCGGGTCTAAACAGAAAATTGTCGGATCAAACAAGCTTAGACCAATTCTTATACTTATTACCAAGTTGTATGAGTGCTAAAATAGTTTACATGCCTTCTACATTGTTAATTATGCGTTAATTTGAAAATTAGCATTCTGTTGACTTTTTCTAATCAACTTTGACCCGACAAATGGTCTGGTTAGAGTGGGAATCAGAGGGTGCCCTTTTAAGGGTTTATTGCCCACATAATTACCAACTTATAACTACCTTCAATTCGACTAATCACTGGACCATTAATGATTAATCACTAAGTCAAACGGTAATTACGACAGTTTGACTTTTAAGCTAATAACTAAGCAAAACTCAACTAAGAAAGGTTAAGCATACTTACAGAAGTCCTATGCACGATTAGGGATGCTTGGGGTCTGCTCTTGAACTCCCAAAAGCTCCAGAAATGCAGAAGGAATGAGTGATCACAATGTTGCAACATTGTGGCTTTATATAGTGATTAAATCTCACTTAGATCATTGACAACCAAGTCTACCATGGTTCCCTGATCATCAACAAGTGTCCTAGGGTCTAAAAAGCATGTAGGGGTCGTCCAAGGAAGTGGAAAATCGTTTTAAAGTCGGTTACAAGGGCATAACTGGCTGCTGCCTGTCTTTCCTGTATCTGGGGATCGGACGCGGCCCGCGTAAGCTCTTGGCAAGGCTTACGCGGCCCGCCTTAGCCTTGTTTTCAGGTTAAAAGCTTTTTAGCTTTTTGCACTTGGCTCTTGGTCTTTCGAA
>JARYGA010030013.1:0-35369 GCA_030545235.1 Helianthus tuberosus | reverse complement strand
GCGACAGTATTTATTACATTTGTTATCACATACTAACAATCAGTACAATCACATAAGTTATCACAGATTTCTTGTCCTCTCGAACAATACAAATCCGACAACCTAGATTTTTAAGTGAGTTTCTAGACTTCCTAGCTTGATTTGATGTAGATTGCGACTAAACCTGCAACATACGTTAAAACAACGTCAATACAAAAGTATTGGCGAGTATACAAGTTTTGATAGTGTAGCGTAAATAGATAAAAAGTGCTACGAATTACCAAATACATAAACGAGATACCTCAACATACATGCAAAAAGACAGATACTACCAGCTAAGTCACTCGAGCTGCGATTGCGATTCCTATTCATCCTAACTAGACCCCGTCGAGTGCTATAGTACTATACTAGTTAAGGCGGGACCTCGCGAGTATATGTCCTAACACATATGTAACTAGCATCACGTGTAAGTATGCATAACGGTTATTCGCAAGTGATAAACGGTTTGATTGAATAATTCGTTTTGATTAATTCGATTAAATAGGAACGTATGTTACACCCAAAATGTGATAAAAAGGGATTCGAGTATACTCACAGTCGGTGTTCGGCAAGCGACCACAACTTAGTGGGATTGAAGGGAGTGCGTCTGAGATTATCCTGATTGCAGATCGATAGCGTGAGCGTTGAATGGTGCGTTAAACGAAGCAAGGTGTCAGTGGATCGGACAGTACTCCAAATTATTGAAATTAAAGTCGAGTGTGGGACCCAAGGTGAATTCAGATCGCTCGGATGGCTGTCTTCCTGTCCGTTCGGATGGGACCTGTCCGTTCGGATGGGATCCTGTCCGTTCGGATGGCACCTGTCCGATCAGATGGGACCTGTCCGTTCGGATGGGATCCTGTCTAATCGGAAGGCAATCCGTCCAAACAATCTAGTCGTCCTTGGCACTTGACTAACTTTGAAGGTTCTTGGCGGTTTTGGTCGAGACGGTGTTGTGACGTGCTAAGCAAGGGAAACCCCATCTCGAACCAAGGGACCCGATCAGACAGGAATCACCCAAATCTGATCGGTCTACTGATTCGTGATGGTCGTTCTTGGTTAACCCGAAATCGGTCGTCTCTTTGTTAGAAATCAGATCTTGAACCAACACGACACTAAGAATGAGTAGAAGGTCGGTATAAGCTCCGATTCTATCAGTTTTGAGTGCATTGAGTGTAAAAGAGTTGAAAGAAAGTTGGGAAACCATCTTTCAATCCTTTTATTCATGATTATGTGTATATTTGTGTGAAAATGTTGTTTATTCTTGTGGAAATCCTTCGGATCTGAGTTGTTTTTGGTGGAATGAGGCCAACACTTGAAGTTCATAAGAACTTTGTGATGACATCACCCTAGAACACCTCAAATCCATTGATTTCACGGTTAAAAGTTAAGATTTAAGAGGGCAAATGATGAAGAAGTGCGTGTAGATCATAGAAGTACAAGATTTGAGTTGGGAACTTACGATAATCACGAGAAATCGAGGGAAAATAGCCCCAAAGCATGCTGGTCGAGTGAGAGCTCCACATCAGGGAAAATGATGTGAGGGTGAGGGTATTTATAGGCAAAAGAAGAGAGAAGGCGGTGTGGTGTGCTGGTTCGGATGGCCTGTCCGTTCAGATGGTTGTCCGTTCGGATGGCCTGTCCTTTCGGATGACCTGTCCATTCGGATGGCCTGTCCGTTCGAACGGCCATTTGGTCGAAGTGCCTATCGATCAAACGTCTTCGGCGAGCTGAGTTTTGGCGTTCCGTTTTGACCGTTTAAGCGTTGCGATAGTTTGGTTACACATTTTTATCCATATTTTCATATATTTATTATAATTAGTCACGTTGGGTCATATATACATATCCATATTTCAAATCCTGTGATAGTCGAGTTACGCGTGCCTGCGAGTGCGTTTTCGAGTATTACGTTGCATTGCGACACGTCACGGCTATCAAGGAGTGTAGAATTGGTCCTCTCTTGATATCATCGTGGTTGTCAGCAATGCAATTGTGATGTGATAGTGATAATGTATGCGAAAATATGCAAAATATACTGCGATATAGCGATATATTTGATATGGCTTCATTATGATCCGAATCTATAGTGTTAGGCGTAACGAGTATAACGAGTAGTAACAACGCACGAACGTGCGGGTTGTTACACCGAATGTGCGAAGCTCACGGTCGCCTGCCTCCCGGGGCAAGGGGTCGGGGGTTGCGACAGGAGGTGGTATCAGAGCTACAGCCACTGACTTCAGCCACAGAAGTGTTCTGCTGACATTGAAATTGTCAATTCTGTTAGGAAATGATCTATGTGACTATGTGCATACGTGTGTATTATTATTTTGTGTTATTTGACATTCTGTTAGTTTACAATATGAGTGATCAAGGACCGTCGGATGCTTATCGTCAATTATCTAGTTCTCCTAGAGATGAAGGAACGTCCTCCCAGCCTACTCCTTCGCGGTACTCAGCTGACACAGAAGAGGGGATTTTCGTATTCAAAGCACAATCCAAAGAGCCATTCCCTTACAAAAAGAGAGGATGGTTCAGTCGGGGAGCCCATGAGCGTAGAAAAAGAATGAGGAAATTAAAGCAATAGAGAGCTTTAGCTGTAGCAAATAGGGAGATGAACGCCCAAACCCAAGATATAATCAATAGACGATTAGCCAACTTTCACATCTTAGCTACCACTACCGCAGACCCAAACTTAGAGCAAGTCATTGCACCACACCCACTACCACTGTTTCCCACTCAACCCATGGAAATAAAAACTAACCAAGAAGCACCAGTCCCCATACAAGCTTTTAACCCAGATGAGATACCCAGAGTTCCAGCACCCAATCCCTTAGTATACGACCCGTGGAATGACAACCATAGGGATTACCGAGAACTCTACCCACAAGAGGAACCCATGCCAAACCCTGTAGCGCCATACCTAAACCTTGACCCTCTAGATCCATACTGGGATGCTGACCAATATGTTAGGAATATCCTAGAAAATCCATACCCGTATGGAGACCCATTACCACCATACCCTGAACCAATAGCCGCACCACCACCACCCATGAGTATCAAAAACGTGCAAGAACTCCGCACTTTTGGTGAGGAGTTAGTTGATGAAGGAGAGAGGATCAGGCAAATAGGGGAGAAGCTCGTTTAGAAGTATGACAAGCGTAATATGCAGTATTGGATGAACCCCCACTAGTAGTAATAATAATAGTAATAATATAGACATATATATATATATATATATATATATATATATGAGGAGAAGGATCCGTTAGGAACCACCCTTTATTGCGAGAACCGCGAGAACCAGTGTGAACACAAACAGTAATTCCTAAAAAAATCTAAAAAACACCCAAAAATTTTTATTTTATTTTTTTACTATTTTTTTTTTTTGGAAAAATGGCTATATTTTTTTAATAAAAAAATCGAGTAACAGTTATCCATGCACATGTGCATATGTATCATTTCTTTGTCAAATTATGTAATTCATTACAAATATTAGTCAATTCCACTTTAATTTACACTACCACGTGTAATACACTACTTTTTACGTTTTCAATATTAGAAATGCACATGTGCATCTATATGTATCAACATGAAATAAGGTGTTTTGGTACACTACTTTGAATACACTTTCTCTTTCATGTATCATTCCATCCATAATACACAAACATCCACATGTGCATATGTATCATTTCTTTGACAAATTTCGTAACTCATTACAAATATTAGACAACTGCGCTTTCATTTACACTACCATATGTAATACACTACTTTCTACATTACCAATATTAGAAATGCACATGTGCATCTATATGTATCAACATGAAATAAGTTGTTTTGGTACACTACTTTGAATACAATTTTCCTTTCATATATCATACTATCCATAATACACTACCATTATCTCCTACCATCCATAATACAATATCATTACCTTCTACCATCCATAATACAATACCATTACCAATATTTTGACTTTATTACATGTATATCAACACCATTTATACCATCAAATCATCATATTACATCATAAAGTAACAACTATAGCCAAACCATCAATCACTAGATATAACTAACCAAAAAACATGTATATGGGCCTACTTCTCCATTCAAAATCACAAACTTTTTGTAACAAAACATGTTATATCATGGTTATACCTAGTGATGCACATGTGCATTTTGAATATTGGTAATGTAAAAAGTAGTGTATTACAGATGGTATTGTAAATTAAAGTGCAATTGTCTATTACTGATAACGTATTACGGAATTTGTTGAAGTAATGATACATATGCACATGTGCATGGATAACTGTTACTCGAAAAAAAAATTGGTAACTAAATATAGAGATTTTTGTTAAAAAAAAAGTCAGTGCTTTTTTGATTTTTTTTAGATTTTATTTTGTGTTCACATTGATTCTCGCAATAAGGGTGGTTCTCAAATGAACCTTACCCTATATATATATATATATATATATATATATGTGAGTAGTTTGAAAAAAAATCAACTAAAATAGATAAACTAATACCTGCTGATGCATAACTAAGTAGTATATTTTAAATTCCAGTTATTGTTTTATTAGATGCATATATAAAATAGAGTAAATGTCGTAATGATCGACGGTTTTGACCATTGTGTTTGTTGTGTAATTATTGGCATTAAATATTATTCTGCGATATTAATACCTGATAATTATTTGTAAATCCAGATGGAAAACGAAGCAAATCAGGAAAACTAGAATAATGATAACCAAATAAATTACAGTTCCATTCGACACATAGTAACCCAAGGAATTAAAGATGCTATGCCATATATCATCCAAAATATTAAAGAAGCAGAAAATAATTAAAGTAATAGTGGAAGTAAGCGATCACATACTTAACCCAGTCACAGCGTAAACAATGGACCGTTACTTCAATTGCCTATTCCGAAAAGAAGAAGAACCATGTCTTATGGTTGTTCTTACAAAGAATTCTGGTCTTGCAAACCGATAGAATTCTCTGGCAATGAAGGAGCCATTGCAGCTCTACGCTGGATAGAAAAGACAGAGGCTGTCTTAAAAATAAGCAAGTGCGTAGAGGAAGACAAAATCATGTTTGCTTCCAATCTTTTTAAGAATGCATCCTTAGAATGGTGGAACACTATTCTCCAGTCTAGGGGAAGGGATAGAGTCTATAATATGCAATGGATTGAGTTTAAGAACATGGTCGAAAGGAAATTCTGTCCTCCCAATGAAAAAGAACAAATTGCTAATAAGTTCTTAAACCTTAAAATGACTGGAGTAGACTGTAAGGGTTACACTACCATATTCTTCGAATATGCTAGAATTGTGCCAACTCTAGCCTCACCAGAACCAGTCTTAATCTCCCGTTACCTCTGGGATTAATCAGTGAGATTAGACATGTAGTCAAGGCAGCTAGACCACAAACCATAGAAGAAGCTGTAGAACTAGCAAATACCTTGACTGATGAATTGTCGTACACAAGAAGAGAACCAGAGGAAGAACCTAGTCCAGAAACTTATCCAGGAATTTCGCTACGGTAATTCCAATCGTGGGAAGAACGTGGGTTCTACTTCTGCACCCTACTGCAAGTCTTGCAAGAAGAAACATTCAGGAAAATGTTCTACCTATTGCAACTTCTGCAAGATACCTGGACACAAGGAAGAAGACTGCTGGAAGAAACCCAGCAATGGAGTATGCTTCAACTGTGGAGAAAAAGGGCATATTAAACCGAAGTGTCCGAAACTAGCTCCAGCCATGAACAACAAGACTACTAAGAATACTAGAGCTTTTGTTCTGACCGCAGAAGAAGCCAAAATGATTCCGGATGTGATTGCCGGTAAGTTTTTAGTTAATGATGTTTTTGCTAAAGTATTGTTTGACTCTGGTGCAAACCAAAGTTTTATTAATACTTCATTTTGCAAAATTTTTAATCAACCATTAACTAAACTTCAACAAGAATGTCTAGTGGAAACGGCAAATGGAGAATCCATTAAGATCACTGAAATCTTGCAGGGAGCAACAATAGAAATTCTAAACCATAAGTTTATTGCTAACCTTTACCCAATGAACTTAGCTGGATTTGATATTGTCTTAGGAATGGATTAGTTAATAGCCAATAAAGCCAGTATTTTATGTGATCAAAACTCAATACAAGTAAATTCACCAAAAGATGAAAAGATCACAATTAAAGGAAATAAGCCAACTAGATCTACGAAATTCATCTCTGTGATGAAAACTGCATGTTATGCAAGAAAAGGATCACAAGTGTATATGATTTCTATAATCATTAACACTAAAGGAAAAAAATTGAAAGATATTCCCGTAGTATTTCAATTCTCAGATGTTTTCCTGAAGAGCTACCCTGACTACCGCCAGATAGGGAAGTTGAATTCAGAATTCACTTACTACCAGGAACAGCACCGATTCCAAAAGCACCCTACCGTTTGGCGCCAGCAGAGATGCAAGAATTGAAAAACAGTTGGACGAACTTCTGTAGAAAGGTTTCATATAACTAAGTTCATCACCATGGGGAGCACCAATCTTGTTTGTCAAAAAGAAGGATGCGATAAAAAGGGATTCGAGTATACTCACAGTCGGTGTTCGGCAAGCGACCACAACTTAGTTGGATTGAAGGGAGTGCGTCTAAGATTATCCTGATTGCAGATCGATAGCGTGAGCGTTGAATGGTGCGTTAAACGAGGCAAGGTGTCAGTGGATCGGACAGTACTCCAAATTATTGAAATTAAAGTCGAGTGTGGGACCCAAGGTGAATTCAGATCGCTCGGATGGCTGTCTGCCTGTCCGTTCGGATGGGACCTGTCCGTTCGGATGGGATCCTGTCCGTTCGGATGGCACCTGTCCGATCAGATGGGACCTGTCCGTTCGGATGGGATCCTGTCTGATCGGACGGCAATCCGTCCAAACAATCTAGTCGTCCTTGGCACTTGACTAACTTTGAAGGTTCTTGGCGGTTTTGGTCGAGACGGTGTTGTGACGTGCTAAGCAAGGGAAACCCCATCTCGAACCAAGGGACCCGATCGGACAGGAATCACCCAAATCTGACCGGTTTACTGATTCGTGATGGTTGTTCTTGGTTAACCCGAAATCGGTCGTCTCTTTGTTAGAAATCAGATCTTGAACCAACACGATACTAAGAATGAGTAGAAGGTCGGTATAAGCTCCAATTCTATCGGTTTTGAGTGCATTGAGTGTAAAAGAGTAGAAAGAAATTTGGGAAACCATCTTTCAATCCTTTTATTCATGACTATGTGTAGATTTTCTGTGAAAATGTTGTTTATTCTTGTGGAAATCCTTCGGATCTGAGTTGTTTTTGGTGGAATGAGGCCAACACTTGAAGTTCATAAGAACTTTGTGATGACATCACCCTAGAACACCTCAAATCCATTGATTTCACGGTTAAAAGTTATGATTTAAGAGAGAAAATGATGAAGAAGTGCGTGTAGATCATAGAAGTACAAGATTTGAGTTGGGAACTTACAAGAATCGCGAGAAATCGAGAGAAAATAGCCCCAAAGCGTGCTGGTCGAGTGAGAGCTCCACATCAGGGAAAATGATGCGAGGGTTAGGGTATTTATAGGAAAAAGAGGAGAGAAGGCGGTGTGGTGTGCTGGATGGATGGCCTGTCCGTTCGGATGGCTGTCCGTTTGGATGGCCTGTCCGTTCGGATGGCTGTCCGTCGGTTCGGATGGCCTGTCCGTTCGGACGGCCATTCGGTCGAAGTGCCTATCGATCAAACGTCTTCGGCGAGCTGAGTTTTGGCGTTCCGTTTTGACCATTTAAGCGATGCGATAGTTTGGTTACACATTTTTATCCATATTTTCATATATTTATTATAATTATTCACGTTGGGTCGTATATACATATCCATATTTCAAATCCTGCGATAGTCGAGTTACGCGTGCCTGCGAGTGCGTTTTCGAGTATTGCGTTGCATTGCGACACGTCACGGCTATCAAGGAGGGTAGAATTGGTCCTCTCTTGACATCATCGTGGTTGTCAGTAGTGCAATTGTGATGTGATAGTGATAATGTATGCAAAAACATGCAAAATATACTGCGATATAGCGATATATTTGATATGGCTTCATTATGGTCCGAATCTCTGGTGCTAGGCGTAACGAGTATAACGAGTAGTAACAACGCACGAACGTGCGGGTTGTTACAGTCTCCCCTGCTTTAGGAAATTTCGTCCCGAAATTAATCCACATGAAGGGTTGCGAGGATTGATGCGAACGAGTAAGCGATAAAAGCGCCGAGATAGCGAGCGATAGAGAATTAACGCGCGAGAGCTTTGCGAAGACTAAGCGAGAGCGACGAGTTAAAGCGATCCGCATGATTAAAGGCGATAACACACACAAGAATGAAATCCTAAAGCGTTTTAAATTTTCGAAAAGTCGATTTAATTTAGGAAAAACTGGTTCATGAAAATTTTCTCACGGTACGGCGTTAACTAGCATTGATGTCCACACCAGCGCTATGAGAAGGGTTTTGGTTGGGTTACTAAAAGATTTTAAAAGTGATTAAAACTCGTTTTACAAATTTCCTCGTCACGCGGCAGTAACTTGAGTCGATTGTCAGTCCAACGTTATAAGAAAATCTCGCTTTGTACAAAGGTTTTGATTAAATTTTTAGAAAAAGAAGCTTTGTAAGAAAAGATTAGTTAAAAATTTGTGCAAATAAAGCCTTTTAATAATACCAAAAAATTTAATTTTTAAGGTCGGCCCCGCATGGCACCTTCCCACGAAAGTTCGACAATATGGTTAAAACACTTATATATATGAAGTACCAGCGGCGTATCCACCATGCTTTAGCCACATGGCTTCTGTCTCGTGAGGAAGTGTCATACGTGTCGACATAGTATAGACAGATTTGCGATGACTCGGTCCAAACGAGAAAGGGTTGGAGCAAGTCTTGAAAGGCGAACTGAGTGATGAAGTCGTTTTCGAACTCAGTTTAGTGACACGAATGAGTGCGAGAAGCGATAAGCAGTACGCGGTAATCGATGACACAACACCAAACACCAAGCATAATAGGCGAAGACGGCGGCGATAAGCGAAAAGCGAAAAGCGATGAGCGATAGCGACAAGCGGTAGCGACAACCGTTGAGCGATAAGCGACAGTCGATGTGTTGCAAGCGTTGGAGACATGCGATTCAATTTGATTTAACAACATCACAATTTTAACTAACATTAGCCCACATGGCCTTTTTCCACGAAAGTCTGCTAATACAGCTAAAACACCACCATGTCTTTGCCCTATTAGTTTCATCTCGTGAAGCGAGGTCATATATGCTGACATAACGCAGGTATCACAGATACAAACAGCGATACGTGATAAGAGTGTCGAAGCGATGAGATGGGTGCGAGGAGCGCTGAGGCGAAAAGCGACGAGTGATGCGCGATGCTCGTCAAGCGATCCACGATACGCGGCTTACAGCAAGCGATACACAACAGGCGGTAAGCGATGGAGCGATACACATGAAACATGCGATTAAGAGAAAACACTATAAGTGATAGCGATCCATATAATAAGCGATTGAGATTGCAAGCACACAATTAAGCGATAGCGCGAGGCACATAATAGACGATTGCGACTTGCGAGATAGATTCTAGCGATAAAGCGATTGCGAGCGTGTCGACTTACGAAAAGTCCTTGTGATTACACGCTTGTGTTGCGAATTGAGGTTGTTACGCCTTGCGATGTAGTATAGTGTGCTGAAAATAACCACAATAGTATAATAGATCTACGTTCCAACTCCACATGGCACTTTCTTCACAAAACTTCGGTTAGCATGGCGAAACACCGTCATGTTTCAACCATACGCCTCTGTTCCGTGAATAGATGTCACACTTCGTCAGACATGGTCAAGGCGCTTATATATAGGAAGTACCAGTGGCGTATCCACCATGCTTAACCATGCCCTGAACGTTGAGGCATCATTGAAACTCACTACGATCTTCGTGCACTAACCAAAATAATCTCGTGTGCACCCGTGATTAATTTGATTCTTGCACGTTTATCGTACCCTATCTCAAGGACGCATAGTAGGGGTAAAGTACGTTATATAGTACGTATTGCTAGCATATAGATTGTGCGCGAGCATAAGAGAGAAATAGAATCCACATGCGTCGAGAGTTAGAATAAGTTCCACACATAAAAGAAATTGACGGCGATAAGTCGTATTAATACAACAACATTGGAAGCTAAATAACGTTGTTGTAGAATACTTCTGCGGAGACTGAGGTTGTTGTCGAGATTCCTCAAGGTTGCGGTCCCGTGCGACAGTGCTGCGTGAGATGACCATACCGGTTGCAATTTGCGCAATAGCGACGGTTTGCTTCTGGCGGGTGATGATACATGCACGTGAAACAAAGGGGATGGCTTCTGGTGTAGGCACGCTTCACGAGAACGGGAGCGAATTGTAGCGGTGCAGGGTTTGGAATTTCATCCACGCTTGGTTCCTTTCGCTTGTGACTGAGCTCGATGTGATCCTAAGATGAGTTGTCGTTGGAGGGTTCGTCTGATGATTTACTGGAGACATCGTTGGCGGAATCTTCAGAAGAATCGTTGGTAGATTCGTTGGAAGAATCATCAGAAGAATTGATGATGATTGCTTGATGAGCTTGTTTGACAGGATTCTTGGAGAAGAATCTGTCCGAAACTCGTTTGTCGTTGATCTCTGCGGCCAAGCGGTAAGTTTCTTCGATAGTAGCAGGTCTTGCAGCTTCGACAAAGTCGCCCACACATTCAGGCAAGCCGTGAATGTACTTCGTTATGGCTTTTTCTGAAGTGTTGACTTGAGTTGGGCAGATTATGCTAAGTTGTTTGAACCTTGCAGTGTAGCCCGCATTGTCACCTTCGATTTGCTTGATTTCCCAAAATTCGTCTTCTAGTTTCTGGACTTCGTGGGGAGGGCAGTACTCTTTCTTCATGAGCTCTTTCAGCTCATCCCAAGAGAGAGCGTAAGCTGCGGAGATCCCACGTTTGTTACGTTCGGCGGTCCACCAGTCGAGTGCTCGCGATTGAAATACTCCGGTAGCGCAAGTGGTACGGAAACCATCGGGACACCCACTATGACGAAGGGTAACTTTGATAGAATCGAACCACTGGAGTAGTTGGGACACACCTCCTTCACCTGTGAATTCCATTGGATCACAGGCCTTGAAGTGTTTGTAGAGAAAAGTTGATTGTGGCGCTTCCGTCTTAGTGTCTTCTGGGGTTCGAGAGATGCTGAGAAAGAGTACTTGAGCGACAATTTGTGGAACGACCTTGGCCACTTCTTTGGTCACAAGCGAGGCAATCCTCTTCTCGGCGCTTCGTTTGGCTCTTCTCCTAGCTGTTCTTCTCGAGGCAGAGTCGTTTGAAGACATCTAGACAGAAAGAGATTTGGAGGGAGATTCGATCATAATGATTTTTGAGTTTTGCGATGCGATTGAGCGTGATCAAAACTTCTTGTAGGTAGTATAATAGATTACACATAGGAGACACGAGATTTCTAAATTCTCACACAGTTGGTTCGTTTGTATACATAATTAGTTGTAGTTTATACTTTACACACATACGTATCGATGTAGGATGCGCGAGGACGCGATGAGGAGGGAGATAGAGCGAGAGCGTAAGCGAGTAATTAGATAGTAGTTTTGTTGCGAACATTCGGTTTTCGTTTTAGATTGCGATGGCTGTGCGAGTTGTGCGTTTTGTAAAACAAGGAGCGAAAATTGATAAATCGGGAAATCGATAAGGCGTAAAATAAACACATAACGCGTAATTGAGTTCATTAAAGTGTAGAACCGGTGAGTCGTAAGCTTAGTATAATAATCGGAGTGCCTCGGGTGTTTAGGCGTCGACTACCCAAGGTAACCCAACTATACCCAACAAGTTCGTGCACGCGCGTTGACCTAGAAGACTTATGCTTCCACTGGGATGCAGCTCATGGCATTCGTCCTCCTAGTCATCGCGTGGCTCAAGTCATTGTTATGGTCGGGTCCTTGGCGAGAGCTTTTTGAAAACCATTTTATAGAGAGTGGAACGGTTTATTAAGATACGGGTTTCACCCCTGACTTAACAACTTCGTTCCTAATTGTGGTTATGCTCTTCGAATAAATTCGTGAGTTCCACTAGATTTCAAAATGGAGACTTTCGTCGAGAGGTGGATGTCACTCCTAGCTCGATGAAAGGTTCTCGTGCTAGAATCGAGAGTTCTTGGTTTTCACACTTGATCTCGGCTGGATCACTCGGTTTCGTTATGCGAGTATTTTCGAAAACGTGTACATTGTGTCAGCCTTAGGAAAGGCTAAGTAGTATTTCAGCCTTAGGAAAGGCTTCTTCGTGTGAAACTGTAGTACGCGGTGTTCACACAAAGTTGTAGTTTTTAGCAATTTTGATCGAGAGTATCAAGTAGGCCCGTGCAATTCCTACCAAGTTCGCACGAGTCGGCCCGTTGGTACTTAGACTATAGACTAGGTCACTTCTAAGGCATCGACCCGGACTAGGTCGAGTCTTGCCTAATTCCCTATAGTTATGGCTCTGATACCAATCTGTCACACCCCAACCGATGGCGGAATCATCGGGGCGCAGCACTAGGCGAATCAGATTGCTCAAGAGAATCCATAGCAACTATATTGCGACAGTATTTATTACATTTTTTATCCCATACTAACAATCAGTACAATCACATAAGTTATCACATATTTCTTGTCCTCTCGAACAATACAAATCCGACAACCTAGATTTTTAAGTGAGTTTCTAGACTTCCTAGCTTGATTTGATGTAGACTGCGACTAAACCTGCAACATACGTTAAAACAACGTCAATACAAAAGTATTGGCGAGCATACAAGTTTTGATAGTGTAGCGTAAATAGATAAAAAGTGCTGCGAATTACCAAATACATAAACGAGATACCTCAACATACATGCAAAAAGACAGATACTACCAGCTAAGTCACTCGAGCTGCGATTGCGATTGCTATTCATCCTAACTAGACCCCGTCGGGTGCTATAGTACTATACTAGTTAAGGCGGGACCTCGCGAGTATATGTCCTAACACAAATGTAACTAGCATCACATGTAAGTATGCATAACAGTTATTCGCAAGTGATAAACGGTTTGATTGAATAATTCGTTTTGATGAATTCGATTAAATAGGAACGTATGTTACACCCAAAATGCGATAAAAAAGGATTCGAGTATACTCACAGTCGGTGTTCGGCAAGCGACCACAACTTAGTTGGATTGAAGGGAGTGCGTCTGAGATTATCCTGATTGCAGATCGATAGCGTGAGCATTGAATGGTGCGTTAAACGAGGCAAGGTGTCAGTGGATCGGACAGTACTCCAAATTATTGAAATTAAAGTCTAGTGTGGGACCCAAGGTGAATTCAGACCGCTCGGATGGCTGTCTGCCTGTCCGATCGGAAGGGACCTGTCCGTTCGGATGGGATCCTGTCTGATCGGACGGCAACCCGTCCAAAAAATCTAGTCGTCCTTGGCACTTGACTAACTTTGATGGTTCTTGGCGGTTTTGGTCGAGACGGTGTTGTGACGTGCTAAGCAAGGGAAACCCCATCTCGAACCAAGGGACCCGATCGGACAGGAATCACCCAAATCTGACCGGTTTACTGATTTGTGATGGTCGTTCTTGGTTAACCCGAAATCGGTAATCTCTTTGTTAGAAATCAGATCTTGAACCAACACGACACTAAGAATGAGTAGAAGGTCGGTATAAGCTCCGATTCTATCGGTTTTGACTGCATTGAGTGTAAAAGAGTTTAAAGAAAGTTGGGAAACCATATTTCAATCCTTTTATTCATGATTATGTGTAGATTTGTGTGAAAATGTTGTTTATTCTTGTGGAAATCCTTCGGATCTGAGTTGTTTTTGGTGGAATGAGGCCAACACTTGAAGTTCATAAGAACTTTGTGATGACATCACCCTAGAACACCTCAAATCCATTGATTTCACGGTTAAAAGTTAAGATTTAAGAGAGAAAATGATGAAGAAGTGCGTGTAGATCATAGAAGTACAAGATTTGAGTTGGGAACTTACAAGAATCGCGTGAAATCAAGAGAAAATAGCCCCAAAGCGTGCTGGTCGAGTGAGAGCTCCACATCAGGGAAAATGATGTGAGGGTGAGGGTATTTATAGGCAAAAGAGGAGAGAAGGCGGTGTGGTGTGCTGGATCGGATGGCCTGTCCGTTCGGATGGCCTGTCCGTTCGGATGGCCTGTCCGTTCGGACGGCCATTCGGTCGAAGTGCCTATCGATCAAACGTCTTCGGCGCGCTGAGTTTTGGCGTTCCGTTTTGACCGTTTAAGCGTTGCGATAGTTTGGTTACACATATTTATCCATATTTTCATATATTTATTATAATTAGTCATGTTGGGTCGTATATACATATCCATATTTCAAATCCTGTGATAGTCGAGTTACGCGTGCCTGCGAGTGTGTTTTCGAGTATTGCGTTGCATTGCGACACGTCACGGCTATCAAGGAGGGTAGAATTGGTCCTCTCTTGACATCATCGTGGTTGTCAGAAGTTCAATTATGATGTGATAGTGATAATGTATGCGAAAATATGCAAAATATACTGCGATATAGCGATATATTTGATATGGCTTCATTATGATCCAAATCTCTAGTGATAGGCGTAACGAGTATAACGAGTAGTAACAACGCACGAATGTCCGGGTTGTTACACCGAATGTGCGAAGCTCGCGGTCCCCCGCCTCCCGGGGCAAGGGGTCGGGGGTTGCGACAGGAGGTGGTATCAGAGCTTGCTACAGCCACTGATTTCAGCCACTGAAGTGTTCTGCTGACATTGAAATTGTCAATTCTGTTAGGAAATAATCTATGTGGCTATGTGCATACGTGTGTATTATTATTTTGTGTTATTTGACAGTCTGTTAGTTTACAATATGAGTGATCAAGGACCGTCGGACGGTTATCGTCAATTATCTAGTTCTCCTAGAGATGAAGGAACGTCCTCCCTGCCTACTCCTTCGCGGTACTCAGCTGACACAGAAGAGGGGATTTCCGTATTCAAAGCGCAATCCAAAGAGCCATTCCCTACCAAAAAGAGAGGATGGTTCAGTCGGGGAGCCCATAAGCGTAGAAATAGAATGAGGAAATTAAAGCAACAGAGAGTTTTAGCTGTAGCAAATAGGGAGATGAACGCCCAAACCCAAGATATTATCAATAGACGATTAGCCAACTTTCACATCTTAGCTACCACTACCGCAGACCCAAACTTAGAGCAAGTCATTGCACCACACCCACTACCACTGTTTCCCACTCAACCCATGGAAATAGAAACCAACCAAGAAGCACCAGTCCCCATACAAGCTTTTAACCCAGATGAGATACCCAGAGTTCCAGCACCCAATCCCTTAGCATACGACCCGTGGAATGACAACCATAGGGATTACCGAGAACTCTACCCACAAGAGGAACCCATTCCAAACCTTGTAGCACCATACCTAAACCTTGACCCTCTAGATCCATACTGGGATGCTGACCAATATGTTAGGGAGATCCTAGAAAATCCATACCCATATGGAGACCCTTTACCACCATACCCTGAACCAATAGCCGCACCACCACCACCCATGAGTATAAAAAAACGTGCAAGAACTCCGCACTTTTGGTGAGGAGTTAGTTGATGAAGGAGAGAGGATCAGGCAAATAAGGGGAAAGCTCGTTTAGAATTATGATGAGCGTAATATGCAGTATTGGATGAACCCCCACTAGTAGTAATAATAATAGCAATAATATAGACACACAGATATATATATATATATATATATATATAGGAGGAGAAGGATCCGTTAGGAACCATCCTTTATTGCGAGAACCAGTGTGAACACAAACAGTAATTCCTAAAAAAATCTAAAAAACACCCAAAATTTTTTTATTTTTTTACTATTTTTTTGGAAAAATCGCTATATTTTGTTAATAAAAAAATTTCGATTAACAGTTATCCATGCACATGTGCATATGTATCATTTCTTTGTCAAATTACGTAATTTATTACAAATATTAGTCAATTGCACTGTCATTTACACTACCACATGTAATACACTACCTTTTACATTTTCAATATTAGAAATGCACATGTGCATCTATATGCATCAACATGAAATAAGGTGTTTTGGTACACTACTTTGAATACACTTTCTCTTTCATCTATCATTCCATCCATAATACACAAACATGCACATGTGCATATGTATCATTTCTTTGACAAATTTCGTAACTCATTACAAATATTAGACAATTGCACTTTCATTTACACTACCATATGTAATACACAACTTTCTACATTACCAATATTAGAAATGCACATGTGCATCTATATGTATCAACATGAAATAAGGTGTTTTGGTACACTACTTTGAATACACTTTCCCTTTCATATAACATACTATCCATAATACAATATCATTACCTCCAACCATCCATAATACAATACCATTACCAATATTTTGACTTTACTAAATGTATATCAACACCATTTATACCATCCAATCATCATATTACATCATAAAGTAACAACTATAGACAAACCATCAACCACTAGATATAACTAACCAAAAAACATGCATATGGGCCTACTTCTCCATTCAAAATCACAAACTTTTTGTAACAAAACATGTTATATCATGGTTGTACCTAGTGATGCACATGTGCATTTTGAATATTGGTAATGTAAAAAGTAGTGTATTACAGATGGTATTGTAAATTAAAGTGCAATTGTCTATTACTGATAACATATTACGGAATTTGTTGAAGTAATGATACATATGCACATGTGCATGGATAACTGTTACTCGAAAAAAAAAATTTGGTAACTAAATATAGCGATTTTTGTTAAAAAAAATATTTAAAAAAAATTTTTGAGTGTTTTTTTTATTTTTTTTAGATTTTATTTTGTGTTCACATTGATTCTCGCAATAAGGATGGTTCTCAAATGAACCTTACCCTATATATATATATATATATATTTGTGTGTGTGTGAGTAGTTTGAAAAAAAAACAACTAAAATAGATAAACTAATACCTGTTGATGCATAACTAAGTAGTATATTTTAAATTCCAGTTATTGTTTTATTAGATGCATATATAAAATAGAGTAAATGTCATAATGATCGACGGTTTTGACCAATGTGTTTGTTGTGTAATTATTGGCATTAAATATTATTCTGCGATATTAATACCTGATAATTGTTTGTAAATCTAGATGGAAAACGAAGCAAATCAGGAAAACTAGAATAATGATAACCAAATAAATAACAGTGCCATTCGACACATAGTAACCCAAGGAATTAGAGATGCTATGCCATATATCATCCAAAATGTTAAAGAAGCAGAAAATAATAAAAGTAATAGTGGAAGTAAGCGATCACATACTTAACCCAGTCACGGCGTAAACAATGGACCGTTACTTCAATTGCCTATTCCGAAAAGAAGAAGAACCATGTCTTATGGTTGTTCTTACAAAGAATTCTGGTCTTGCAAACCGATAGAATTCTCTGGCAATGAAGGAGCCATTGCAGCTCTACGCTGGATAGAAAAGACAGAGGCTGTCTTAAAAATAAGCAGGTGCGCAGAGGAAGACAAAATCATGTTTGCTTCCAATCTTTTTAAGAATGCAGCCTTAGAATGATGGAACACTATTCTCTAGTCTAGGGGAAGTGATAGAGTCTATAATATGCAATGGATTGAGTTTAAGAACATGGTCGAAGGGAAATTCTGTCCTCCCAATGAAAAAGAACAAATTGCTAATAAGTTCTTAAACCTTAGAATGACTAGAGTAGATTGTAAGGGTTACACTACCATATTCTTTGAATATGCTAGAATTGTGCCAACTCTAGCCTCACCAGAACCAGTCTTAATCTCCTGTTACCTCTGGGGATTAATCAGTGAGATTAGACATGTAGTCAAGGCAGCTAGACCACAAACCATAGAAGAAGCTGTAGAACTAGCAAATACCTTGACTGATGAATTGTACACAAGAAGAGAACCAGAGGAAGAACCTAGTCCAGAAACTTACCCAGGAATTTCGCTACGATAATTCCAATCGTGGGAAGAACGTAGGTTCTACTTCTGCACCCTAGTGCAAGTCTTGCAAGAAGAAACATTCGGGAAAATGTTCTACCTACTGCAACTTCTGCAAGATACCTGGACACAAGGAAGAAGACTGCAGGAAGAAACCCAGCAATGGAGTATGCTTCAACTGTGGAGAAAAAGGGCATATTAAACCGAAGTGTCTGAAACTAGCTCCATCCATGAACAAAAAGACTACTAAGAATGCTAGAGCTTTTGTTCTGACCGCAGAAGAAGCCAAAATGATTCCGAATGTGATTGTCGGTACGTTTTTAGTTAATGATGTTTTTGCTAAAGTATTATTTGACTATGGTGCAAACCAAAGTTTTATTAATACTTCATTTTGCAAAATTCTTAATCAACCATTAACTAAACTTCAACAAGAATGTCTAGTGGAAACGGCAAATGGAGAATCCATTAAGATCACTGAAATCTTGCAGGGAGCAAGAATAGAAATTCTAAACCATAAGTTTATTGCTAACATTTACCCAATGAACTTAGCTGGATTTGATATTATCTTAGGAATGGATTGGTTAATAGCCAATAAAGCCAGTATTTTATGTGACCAAAAGTCAATACAGGTAAATTCACCAAAAGGTGAAAAGATCACAATTAAAGGAAATAAGCCAACTAGATCTACGAAATTCATCTCTGTGATGAAAACCACAAGTTATGCAAGAAAAGGATCACTAGTGTATATGATTTCTATAATCATTAACACTAAAGGAAAAGAATTGAAAGATATTCCCGTAGTATCTCAATTCTCAGATGTTTTCCTGAAGAGCTACCTTGACTACCGCCAGATAGGGAAGTTGAATTCAGAATTCACTTACTACCAGGAACAACACCGATTGCAAAAGAAGCCTACCGTTTGGCGCCAGCAGAGATGCAAGAATTGAAGAAACAGTTGGACGAACATCTGGAGAAAGGTTTCATACAACCAAGTTCATCACCATGGGGAGCACCAATCTTGTTTGTCGAGAAGAAGGATGGATCAATGCGTATGTGCATGATTACCGAGAATTGAACAAAGTCACGATTAAGAATCGGTATCCATTACCGAGAATCGATGATCTGTTTGATCAACTACAAGGAGCTCGATTCTTTTCTAAGATCGATTTACGCTCAGAATATCATCAATTAAAAGTACAGGAAGAAGATATTCCCAAAACTTCCTTCAGAACAAGGTATGGTCATTATGAATTTACAGTCATGCCATTTGGTCTAACCAATGCCCCAGCCGCATTTATGGACATGATGAACAGAATATGTAAACCATATCTGGATAAATTCATAATTGTCTTTATAGATGATATTCTCATTTACTCTAAGAGTAAAGAGGAACATGCAGTGCATTAGCATGCACTTCTTACATTATTGAGAAAGGAAAAGCTTTATGCTAAATTCTCAAAATGTGAATTTTGGTTACAAGAAGTACAATTTCTTGGATATTTAGTTAATCATGAAGGAACTCATGTGGATACCACAAAGATTGAGGCTATTACTAAATGGAAAGTCCCTGAATCACCAACGGAGGGGAGAAGTTTTCTTGGACTAGCAGGTTATTATAGACGATGTATCAGAGATTTCTCTAGGATAGCCATTCCTTTAACAAAACTGACCTGTAAATCAATTAAGTTTGAATGGGGACCAAAACAGGAAGAAGCCTTTAGAATTCTTAAGCAAAGATTAACCAATGCACCCATACTAGCGTTACCAGAAGGAAGTGAAGACTTTGTAGTCTATTGTGACGCTTCTAAATTAGGTTTTGGATGTGTGTTGATGCAACGTCAAAAGGTTATAGCCTATGCCTCTAGACAACTTAAGAATCATGAAGAAAACTATCCAACCCATGATCTAGAGTTAGGAGCCATAATTTTTGCCCTTAAAATTTAGATACGTTATCTTTACGGTAGTAAGTTTACCATTTTCACCGATCACATAAGTTTAAGATATGTTTTTGGGCAAAAAGAGCTAAATATGAGACAGAGACGCTGGATGGAAATACTTAGTGATTATGATTGTAGTATCCAGTATCATGCAGGAAAAGCTAATATAGTAGATGATGCTTTAAGTCGAAAGTATCATGATAAACCAAGAAAAGTACGTTCTCTCAAATTAAATCTGCTGATAGATTTAAATGATCAAATTAGAGAAGTATAAGAATCAGTAATCAAGGATGATACTGAAAAATTAAAGGGAATGATTAGGGAATTAGAACAATGAACAGATGGAATTTGGAGATTTCATTAGAAAAGAATTTGGATACCTAAACAAAGAAACCTACGCCACATAATTTTAGAAGAAGCCCATAAATCTAATTATACGATACATCCCAGTAGTGATAAGATGTATCAAGACTTAAGAAAGAATTTTTGGTGGATAGAAATGAAAAAGGATATAGCAGCTTATGTAGCCAAGTGTTTAACTTGTTCACAAGTTAAAACTGAACATCAGAAACCCTCAGGTTTATTGCAGCAATTAGAAATGCCTGTATGGAAATGGGAATTGATAACAATGGATTTTGTTACCAAATTACCCAAGACAAGAAAGGGAAATGATACAATCTGGGTGATTGTAGATAGATTAACCAAGTCTGCTCATTTCTTACCGATGAAGGAAACTTTTAGTATGGAACAATTAGCCAAGTCACATGTAAATGAAATAGTTTCATTACATGGAATTCCTTTATCTATTGTGTCTGATAGAGATAGTCGTTTTACTTCTCATTTTTGGACTAGTTTCCAAAAAGCAATGGGAACCAAGTTAAATCTAAGCACAGCTTATCATCCTCAAATGGATGGACAAAGTGAAAGGATAATTCAGACAATGGAAGATATGCTTAGAGCTTGTGTAATTGGTTTCGGAGGAAATAGGGATGATCATTTACCACTAATAGAATTTTCCTATAATAACAGCTATCATACCAGTATCAATGCTGCACCATCCGAAACACTTTATGGACAAAAGTGCCAAACCCCATTCTGTTGGGCAGAAATTGGAGAAAAGCAATTATCTGGACCAGAGATAGTGCAAGAAACAACAAACAAGATTATTCAAGTCAAGGAAAGTCTAAAAGCAGAACGCGATCGACAAAAGAGTTATGATGATAACAGGCGAAAACCGTTGGAATTTCAAGTTGGAGACAAAGTGTTATTAAAAGTTTCTCCTTGGAAAGGAATAGTCATATTCATCAAAAGGGGAAAGCTAAGCCCCAGATATGTTGGACCTTTTGAGATTATTAGAAGTATAGGACCTGTAGCATACTAGCTACAACTGCCAGAGGAAATGGCAGGAATACATGATGTATTTCATGTATGTAATCTCAAGAAATGCTTAGCAGATGAATCTTTAATGGTACCTCTTAAGGATACAGAGGTAAATGAGAAGCTTAAATTCGTAGAAAAGCCTCTACAGATTGAAGACAAAAGATCAAGAATCTCAAACACAAGATATTATTTCTAGTTAAAGTGAAATGGGATTCCAAGAGAGGACCAGAGTACACTTGGGAGCTTGAATCAGAGATGCAGAGGAAATATCCACACCTGTTCCAGTAGACCTCGATGGCGAGTTCTAAAACAAGGTGGGAGGATATAACAACCCTCCTAAAATTATTAGCACACCCCTATATGTCCTAAAATACACCCTGTATACGAAAACCGGACCCGAAATACCTTTATATAATTAAAAATCAAATAAAAACAATAAAATAAGTCTGTCACGGGGAGCGACAGACTGCCCTTCATCTGTTGCGGGGCGCGACAGCCTGGCCACAAGGCTTACCCCGATGCTGCCACGTGTCGTCACGCGTGTCGAAGCTAGGGTCGAGTCAGCCAAGCTAGGGCCTACCCTAGTGTAAGACCCTTGTCATTAATTAATGATTTTCTCACTATAATCAACGATTAAATGCATATTCATACTTACACATTCATATAAAATGTGGGTTTATTAAAACTTTTACAAAGGTTATTTGTAAAATGTAATATAAACAAATTCGTCAATTAAAAACGACGATGTAACAACGTGCGGAAGCTTGTATATTGAAAGTGTTCGGTTCCTTTTCGAGCTTGATCTTCATCCGGGCACACTTGGCAATCACCTATGGTCAAAACCACGTAAATAGTTAGTTTTGAAATCTCAAATTCAGTTAAATATAAGCTCTATTTCTAAAAAACAATAAAAAAAAATCAATTCTGCAATTTGAGGGCTGTCGCGCCCCGCGACAGCTTTGAAGCCATCCTACGCGGGCCGCGACCCTCGTCGCGTCGCGCGACTGCTTTTTGACTCAACCGTTGCGTAGCGCGACGGCATGTTTTCGGCAGAAGGTTTTGTTAGCTGGTGCTGCAGATTTGCCCAGAAACAATATTTTCCATTTATCAACTTTAAAGTAACATAACTTTCGACTCGAACGTCCGTTTTTGCCGATTCTTTTTCCTGTGCGTCCGTAATTCGATTACCGACGCATCTATGATGTACATTGTAATAAAGATGGAACACACGATCTGTAAATTTACCATTCCATGATGTAATATTTTGACCCATATAAGTTTTTACGCAAATCAACTTATTAACAAGTTTTAAGACTACTAGGTGTATTCACCCCAACACCCGGGGTTCACAATCACTTGCGTTTCATTACCAATTCCCAGGTTTCACGCTCTTGTGATCGTCTTACATCAACTGACATTCAAAGTACTATTTTACTACTATTAACAAATTATTCGACCCGTTTGGCTCATTTACGGAATCCTCCGTTTCTATGACTACCAAACACTTTCTAGTCTATTTACGACTCATTAATTCAATTAGTGAACAATGTCACTTCAACTAATATCAACCTTTAACTAGAACTCAATTATGAACAATTAACATATATACTTTACATATTGTAACATAACAAGTTACATATATCTAAAAGTTACATAATCATAATACTAGAATCTAAACGACCTCTATGGGTCATTTGCCTGATTTACCAATCATGGGTGTTTTGGTCATTTTTAGTCTCTCATTTACGATGAAGGACTCTCGCTAATTATTTGACCCAAATTTGCATGTTTAACTAGCAACTTAACTATGCGTACCTGGCTCGGGTCATAGGATTGACCCGTTTACATACCTTTCACTATTAATTTCTAATCAATAGCAACGCGAACCATGTGTTAAATTTCTGCGATTACAAAACTCAACACGCGATCATAAGATATTATTGTCAAATGGTGTTAACAACACCATTTGACCCGTTTAGTCAAAATGACCAATTATAATTATGAGATGGTATTTAATTACCATTTCATCCCTTTAACCTATTCCGATTTACTCTTTGAATTTATCTTGTTTAAAATTCGTTTCTTGCTTTGTTTGACCCATTTTGACTTACGCCAAATGGTGTCCTTTCAAATCATTTTTATTTATTCGTTAACCCATGTCCGAGTTACCATTTTACCGTTTTTACCCTTTTTACCATAATTTATGGTTTCTTTCCATTCACACTGATTCTGACTTGCATTATAAGTATTTGGTAGTAAGAATAAAAAGGCGTAAGCTTAACTTACCTCGCAACCAAACTATGCTTCTCTTTAACTTCTTAATTCGTTTGACCCGCTTCCTTCTCCAAGCTTCCACCTAGCTTGTTAAGCGCCAAACTATTATCCAATGTTCACAAGGTGGTTAGATTAACCATAATTTAATACGATTTTACACCTTACACATTTCTTATCATTAGCATTCATCCGAACACCTAATATAATCACGTTTTACACACAACCAAGTAGACATTTCATATCACTGAAAATAGGCTGTTTTTGGTGACCTGTTTAACCTGTTTACAAGTCTTCAAAAATTATGATTTTTTTATTTCACGTACCTCTCGGAGGGTTAGGCCTTGTGTTAAAATTTCAAGATCTAACTCTTTACCAAAAATTCGCTAAATTTCATTTATTAAGCTGCAATCAGATTCGTCACTTCTAACTGCAGCTTACGAAAAAATTCATTTAAAATTCATCGTTTATCCGATTGAAGAAATTCCAATTGGAGGTTTTTGGAATTACCTGAAGTTACCTTCAATAAAAATTTGAGATCATAAATCAATTCTTAAATTGAGTTATGAGATTTGTAATGGGCTGCAAATTCTGCCAGAAAACACAGCCTGAACCTTCGATACCGAAAAATTCATAAAACATTCAATTTTCGTCGAAAAAATGCAATTCCAGTGGGGTTTCAAAGATATTTCCTGGAATTACATTTTAGACTCAAGAAACACATGTTTTTGTCACGTTTTGTCCACGTTACAGCCAATACAAGTTGGCTGTAAATTCTGATCAGAAGCTGTTTGAATTCAACTTTCAATTAAAACATGTTTATGATATTATAACACTATTTTTAGCAATCAAAAACCCTAAAAACATCATATACACGAATTTAATCAAAACTCACTTATCACCTTTAATGGTGATCATGAATTCACAAGAATTAGACCTAATTTCATCATATGCTTGTCTAGGGTTTACTCCTAGACACTACAATATTTCCTATTTCATCATATAACGAACATGCAACCATCTAATTCGAATTCTCTAAGTTTGCTCAGAAATTTAACTAGAGATTTCTCATGAAATTTACATACCTCGTGACTCCTTTCTCAGTGGAGATCACTAATTGGTACTTGGATTTCGATTTAGACTTGATTTGGACCTTCAATTTGAGAGATTTAGCATGGACTAGGGTTGGGGGTTCCCCTTTGGTCGCCCTCTGCTTCAATCGACCAGACACACACACTCTTGTGTGTGTTTGGTGGGTTTTTATTTGTTTTAATTAAATCAAGTTTCAAGTTTAACAAGTTTGGCCCCTCCATTTTCCTTAGTTCATAATTTAAGTGTTTTAACCCACTCATAAGTCACTATCTAACTAGGTTAGAATTATTGCTAATCAACTTAGTAGGTTCGGTAAGTTAAAAACCCGTTTTATTTCAAATCCCGTTAACTCGGGCTCCTTATGAACTTTTGTCTTCTCAAGTCGTTTGCTCTCTTTTTATTTATTATTAGGCTTATTTATTTGAATCCTAATAATTTCCGGGTTAATCTTTTCTGCTAACGGTATTCTACCCGCTCTTTAGTATTAACGGGGTTTAATTACCAAACCCGTTTTCGGGGTGTTACACCTAGCCTAGCTCGCGGGCCGCGAAAGCCTCTTACCTCCGTTGCGGGGCGCGAGAGACCCATGGTTAGGCCCTATAAATAGGATCGATCGTCATTCAACTCAAATTCGTTCACAATCGATTCTCTCTCTAAATTTCTGAATATTTGAAGTAGTATCGGGTATAATACCCCCTAATTAGCGAAGCTCTGCCTCGTTGTAAGTATTATAACCCCCGGTTACATATTAGATACGCTGCCCGATTGATCTAGTGCTCCATAACGCATATCGAGGCTCTGCCTGACTTAGTCGTTGGAGTTCTGTCTCGGGGAGGGTTTAACTAATGTAAATATTAAGTTATTATACTAACGCGTGTGCATTGTTTAATTTATTAGATTATAACAAGGAAGTCATAAGGAAAAACCTAAAGTAGCAATGTGAGTTTATCCTCTTTTTGTAAGTTCTTTTATAAACTGTTTTACAAAACCTCAATTGTTTAAAGTATAATTAACAGTGATTGAGTATTTGTAATTCTACAATTATCGTCGGTATGTTGGGGTTTTGTATACAAAATTTGTTACTACACTGTGAGTAGTAGCATGACCACCAGTCATGGATTGACAGTGCCGTGGGTGGTAATTAAAGTAGATGTAAACAAATGTAATTGTTGGATTGCCCTCAATACTGTACAATGATAAAACCTGTTTTGATTAAACTGGGATTCACTCACCAGTATTTCCTACTGACAAAATGTTTTTAAATGCGTTTCAGGTAAAAAAATGTGAAAGCCAATTAAAATCCAGCTGGAGAGCACTGAAGGCTGGGAAAAGTGGCTATATAAGGTTCCTAAATAAAGAAGATGTTTTATGTCAAATAAATTAGGGTTTAACCCTACAAAACTGATTATGAATGGAAACTTGGGTTTTACCATGTGTTTATTATTTATAAAATGAGGTGTTTTACTCTGATAAAATATTTCCTAACTATGGTCCTGATGTAAATTCCGCTGCCAAATTAAATAAACACCGATACCACCGAATGTGCGAAGCTCGCGGCCGCCCGCCTCCCGGGGCAAGGGGTCGGGGTTGCGACATAACGCCTCGCTTTTTGTAACTTTTCGTATTTAGAAAGTCTGTTTCGTAATTCTATTCCTGGAAACTTGTATTTTCACTTCATTTCAATCCTTGTAATATCGAGACTTTGATCATAATGGAAATCGTATTTTTATATCAACCTTGTTTAATCATACATGCATAATATGTAATCGGTCACGAAATACACGTTTTAATTTAAAATTGAGACATACATAGAGATTATATTTTCTCGAAATCAAATTCATACATGTATCATATGTATAATATACATGCATACACCTTTATAGCATAAAATAACCAACAATACAAGTGCAATGACTAAAAATGAAAACTTTCATCTCCCAACCACTTTCTTTTAATGTCCTAACCTCCAACCAACTCATTTAATACCCCAAACCCACCTTCTAACCTCCAATAAACTCATTTAATACAGCTCCTAACTTCCAACCACCTTCATTTAAAACCCAAACACCTTCATTTAAACCCCAACCACTTAACCCTCTTATAAATACCAACTCTAACACCTTCCAAACACTTGCACCACCTCTAAATTACTTCCAAACTCTCTCAAATCTCCAAGATTTTCAACTTTGGGCAAAAAGTTTAAGAACCAAAATTGGTAACTTCGGTGTTCCAACAACTCAAGACACGTCAAACTCCATAAGTGGAAATTTCTTCGCAAACTATTAGTATGCTTGACCCTTTTCATGCTTTAATGCACTTTTGGGTGTAACATGTTTCAACTATCAAAATTCACAATACACATAATCAAACCTATTCAACCACTTAATCCGCCAAACATGCTATTTGTTATGCTTAGGTTGTTTATGCTAGAATACTTTCATGCACTCTATTTGTCATTAACTTAGCTAGCCCACCTTAACAATTATAGTGCTATAGGATTAGCACACCACCCGATGCGGTATTGTTAAGTTAACATACTTTACGGTCTCGTTCACTTCGATGACGAGGGATGCACATTATTCTAATGGACACTCGAGTTTGGCCTATAGTTATGCATGCTAGCTACAACTTTGTATATAAATTGTCATGTTGGATTTGAGAAACTTTTATTATATTATGCTAGTACTCAAAACTTGTATACTCGCCAATACTTTTGTATTGAACTATACTTTAAAAATGTTGCAGGATTGTGATGATGATGATGATGCACGAAACTTAGTAGGATGCCTAGAAACGCATTTTAAACTTTAAATACTTGTTGTAATGTAATTCATTTTGTTTCAACTTGTTGTATTCGATTTCAAAAAATGTAATTGATTGTTTTAGCAATGAAATGAAATTTATTATTAAATACTTGTCACAATTTAGTGTTATGAGTAATGAGAAATCTATTTCATCTCTGTAACGCTCCGCATTTTTGTACTTTCCAATTTTAGCAAGTCGTATTGTACTTTCCATTTTTAGACACTTGTACTCTTGTTGTATTCTATTCGATTCAATTTGTAATTCGAGACGATTTATCATAATGAAAACGAAATTATTTTTAATCATATTCATGTTATTCACTTTTGACTTATGTGTAAATTTGTATTCATAATTCGCATTTTGAACGATATATTATTCTTGATTCCTCATTACACATTGATCCTCGATACTCGAAAAATCGATTAAAACACGTAAAATAATCAAAGTTGGAAAATAAAATGTTAAAATCAAGTCCATTCGTACGAATCAAGTCCATTCGTACGAATGGATGGGCAAAATTCTTGGAAACCCTAATTTCCATACCGAATCTATAAATAGACCCCTCATTTCTCCGTTTCAACTTGCCACTTTCTTGCTAACTCTCTCAGAATTCGTTGTTGCGATCAGAAGCTTGTAAGAATTCCCCTTTCTCATTTAGATTGCATTTTCATTTCATTTCTTGAGTTTTAATCATAAACTTTAAACTTTTTTCTCAAAACCTTTGATTCTAACTATCTCGATGATGGTTTCCACTCGTTTTGCTTGGGCAAACTGTAAGACCCAAACTTACAATGAGACTAACAAATTTTCATTTACTAAAACTTTCAAACGGGTCGAATAATTTATAAAGAAAATTACGCATTTAGCTTCTTACTACTAACAAGATTGTACAAAAAGTTTATAAACCAACATCTAGCAAACTATTAAAATCCTTTAACCACAAGTTTAACATCAAACAACTACCGGGTTAAATTACATACAAAAGACCCATTTTAGACAAAAACATTTAACTATAGTTTAGATCACAACTAGTAGCTTTGCGGAAGCGTGCATCACAAGTGTGTGTTCGATCCAAGTAGCACCATCCATCACGTCGCTTTACCTACATTCAACCAACTCATTAGACGTCTTAATTAAGAAATTTATACGACATCAAATTACTTTTCAATTACAAGAAAACCCTTTTTAAAGAAGCTTTCATCCAACATGAAAGTTTTCAACATAACACATCATTCCTTTTAACTCATTCAACACCTCTTCATATCATGTATTTGACTTACACCAACTCGTTACAAGTAAACAAATTCGAATATAAAATAATAACATTTCACATCAATACATGCTAATATTAATTGTAAGCAAGAACTTACCTTTATCGTTCTTCGTTTGAGACTCGGAACGGCTTGAGCTTTCCTCCTTAATTCCTACAATCCATAATTACATACTTAGTCTCATGTCTTTCTTTCCATCCATTATCAATAGCTTCAATTTAACAACTAACTAACTCTCTATTCTAGCCATTTAGCAATAAACAACACATGATCAACTCATTCAAGCATTTTGACAAACACTTGGTGTGCATGCCATTAGATAAACATAAGGTACAAGTATTGTATGCATAACATGACTAGTTCATGACAATAACATCAATATCATCAAATTCAATCAAATCTCATACAACCTTTACCCTAATTCGATTCCACATAACATCATCTTGTTAATAACATCATCATACAACATCATTATACTAATCTACATCAAAATTTCATGTTACATATCATAAGTGGGTTTTTCATGCTCAACATCAATTCATCCAAATACAAGTGTAATTCGTGTTCTAAGTGATGCAATTAATCATCATCATGCAACTTCTCATATAGATTCACTGAATTCTTGAAACTCTATACATTCATAGTCACCAAAAACATGAAATTCTTGTTACCTTATGCTTTAATGGACCTAGATGATCAAGAATCTACCAACATGCAAGAGTAATTGTCTTGATTAGGGCCTCAATTTGTGCAATTTAGTGAACAAAGAAGGGGTTTTCATCCTGTGATTGCTCCTGGCGACATAAACACACGCATATGTGTGTGTGTTTGTGTTACTTGTACTTTTAATCACTTAACTTCTCTTAATTACATTCCCCCCCCCCCTCAAGTATGCACACTTAATTTAAATGGCTCATAACTTACTCAACCTAGTTAATAGAGTTCTAATTCACATTCTCACTAAGTTCACATTCCTAGTTATTTCTTATAACATACCGTGGCAATGTACATAATTAAATTTTTGGGGCGTTACACAAACGGTTGTGGAGCATCACTCATACGAGATTGGATCAAAGTTCATAAGAATTTATAACATTTTAATCATGGGTTACTTTTCGATTATCACACAATCTTGATAGAATCTGGAACCCGTCAGACCCTTAACTCATTTCATAGTTAAGGACCTGCATTAGGGTTAATTTCCATCAAGAAATGATCCGTTTAATAGATCAAACAAAGGTTTTCTTCAAGAAAAGTTGATTCATACCAATGGACTATGTCCATCCGTACGAATGAACTCCTCCTTGCACATTCTGTTTGATGTTCTGATCTAATTTCACATCTGTTTGAAGGCAATTCTAACCGGTAAGCTACTTTTCCCACTCGAGCTAAAATCTTGAATGGTCCGATATATCGGGGACCCAACTTTCCTCGTTTACGGAATCTAATTATGCCTTTCCATGGAGATACCTTCAAGAACACTCGATCCCCCACTTGGAACTCAATATGCCGCTTCTTTTTATCTGCATATGACTTTTGTCGGTCTTGCGCCGCTTTTAATCGAGCCCGTACCATGTCAATCTTTTCATTAGTTATAGCTACTACATCCTTAGGAGCGAGTTCTCTTTGTCCCACCTCTCCCCAACAGACAGGGGTTCTACACTTTCTCCCATACAACATTTCATACGGCGCCATTTTTATGCTACTTTGGTAGCTGTTGTTATACGAGAATTCCACTAATGGCAAATGTTCATCCCAATTTCCCCCGAAATCCATAACGCATGCTCTCAACATATCCACAAGAGTTTGGATGGTCCTTTCGGATTGACCATCCGTTTGTGGATGATACGCGGTACTTATATGCAATTGTGTGCCCATTTCTTCATGAAATTTCTGCCAGTAGCGGGAGGTAAATCGCGTGTCCCGATCTGACACAATAGAGACAGGCACACCATGGCGAGAGATTATTTCATCTACATATATTTCCGCCAACCTTTTTGAGGAATAAGTCTCCCGTATAGGTAGAAAATGGGCGCTTTTGGTAAGTCGGTCAACAACGACCCATATTGCGTCATGCCCTTTTCTCGTTCTAGGAAGTTTAGTCACAAGATCCTTGGTTATATCTTCCCATTTCCATACCGGAATTTCTAAAGGTTGCAATTTTCCGTAGGGTTTTTGATGTTCCGCCTTTACTTGGGAACATGTCAAGCATTTAGATACATACTTAACAATATCACGTTTCATTCCCGGCCACCAATAGTTTTCCTTCAAATCTTGATACATTTTAGTGGCTCCCGGATGGACCGAGTAACGGGATTTATGCGCTTCCTCCAATAACAAGGTCTTTGCTTCACAATAACGTGGTATCCACACTCGCCCAAACCTCGTTCTTATCCCGCTCGCGTTCGCCTCAAGTTTATTTTCAAACCCTTTCGTTCTTTCACCTTTCGGATCACCTTTATTCAAAGATTCGTCTTGCGCCTTCCGTATTGTTTCAAGAAGGTTCGGTGTAACTATCATTCTCATCGATTTCACTCGAATGGGTGGTGGGTATTCTTTCTGACTTAGTGCATCCGCCACAACATTAGCTTTTCCCGGATGGTAAATGTAACAACTCTAATCAAAAGTCATAATTATTAAATTAATTAGTCCAAAAGGAAACCCTAATTGAGACACCCAAATGATTCTGAACAAACCCTAAAATTTTCATAATTTTCAGAATCAGGATTAGGGCCCCTAAAACTCAGGGGGGGTTAAACCCTATGGACGATTATCCAAATTGTGAGCTGTAGAAATCGAATTTACGAAAACTATCAACTCAGCTAAGCTAGTGCCAAACGTGGCAACCCTATAGCTAAAAATAGGTCTCACGCGGGCCGCGTAAGGGTGAAATTTCACCTATAAATAGTGGGGTTTGGGACTGGAATCTGGGCACAGAAACGACGTAAAATTTCGAAATATTCACTGAGTTACGTTCGAATTACTATCACAGTTCACAAATCAACGCTGCAAAATAGGGTATTAGCACAATCGCTGCTACGATTCATTTATCCGACGGTCAATATATCCAATGAATGTTTAAGTGCCGCCCACATTAGGGTTATACTTTATTATTCGTCATTAATTTGACGGATCATCGTTAATTCGATAGATAAAGTATTATACTTTGTCGTTCGTTGTTAATTCAACGGATCATCGTTAATTCGATGGATAAAGTATTGCATTTTGTCATTCATTGTGAGAATTTGATCTCGTGAGTTATCGTAATTGCTGGATTGATTACTAACCCAGTTTTGTGTGCATTGTTATGTAAATTAGGTTAACAAGGCTAAATCATAGACTAGACTCTGTCCGTATTAAATCAACAATGTGAGTCATTCTCTTTTTATCAAATCTATTTACAAACCCTATTTATTTCAAAGTTATAATTACATGGATTAAGTTTATATAATCACCATATTACAGCCGGTATGTGGGGTTTTGTATACATTACTTGATAATCTTCACCATTGGGGCAGCCAAGGGGTGATATGACCATAGTCACAGACACCATTGGACGAATGGGCCAATGGGTCGAGTGACAAAGTACTGTGGGTAATTGGTTTGATATCAGAAACATTGTAATCTTCCTTAATACTGTAAATTATAACAAATGTGTCATTTTAGTAAATAGAATGATTCACTCAGTATTTCCCGCTGACAAAACCTTTTTCAAAACATGTTTCAGGTGATCTGCTGTAATTCAGGAAAAAGTGCTGGGGAGCATTTCAAGCTTGAAATAGTGGCTCATTATAAATAAAGAAATAAGTTTGTAAAATAAAGATTTTATAAAATCATACTTTTGTAAATTATCGGGGTTTTATCCCGAATTGTGAAATAAAATAATCGGGAAAAATTTTAGCTTTAAACGATCCTGTTAAATAAACTTCCGCTGTTAAACTTAATCAATTAAATACCGCAGTATTTCTGTCCCGCGGCTTATGAAACGGGTCAAACCGGGTCGGGGGCCGTGACAGAAAAAGGTGGTATCAGAGCCACTGAGTTAAGCTAATTAAGTATTTAAAAATACTTAATTTTTCCTGATTACTATTATGTGATTATTTGTGGTATTAACTGATTATTTGTTAATTACAGTATGGGTAAGAAAAAGCTAGCAAGTATCTATCTTAAATTAGATAGATCATCCAATGAGAATGGAAGTTCATCCCGAACCAAATCCTCAAATCATGTTGAAATTCCTGAAGAAGGAATATTTGTGCGAAAGGCACAATACGAGGAAACACTTTCTCCTAAAAGGAGGGAAATGATTATTAAGAAAAGTAAAGAGCAAATTCGACAAAAGAAGATAAAACAGGAAACCCAGGAATTAATTGATAAATCACCTTGGGAAGATAAGCTAGATGAAAAATGGGCAAATTTATATATGCTAGCCACAGTAGCAGAAAATATAAATCTCTAAAAATTTAGCACCCTACCCTCACAAATCTAGAAACTCTGTGTGATAAATAAAATTTGAAACCTAAGTGTGTTTTTCAGTTATCTTTGTAATCAACTAGTACACAATATGTAATAAATTACAAAGTTATTTGTAAATTTTAACTTAGTATTTTATGCATTTTGCATATATGCTATATCAGCATGAGTGGGATATCCGAAGCTTTTCAGAACCTTAATCTTTACCCCGTAACTATCGAAGCTTCCCAAGAATATACTAGCTACTATCCCGATGTTGAACAACCAGTAGAATTCAAGGTTCCACCTTTGAGCAAGCCAAAACAAAAGAAAAGAACTTATGTAGGATGGAGGAAAATACGTAAGAAGAAGCCAGCTTGAAAACTGCCCAAAATAAACAATCCTTTGAAAAAGGGAAAAGGAATTATAAACGGAGAGAGTTCTAAACAACAGGAAATGGAAACTGGAGACAAGGAGGAGGATTAGAAGATAGAAATACAGATGGAGGAAATTACTAAAGAAGTAGTAATAGAAGTTGGGCAAGGGTCTATACCAGCTCAGAGAGAAATCGGAGAGAGCTCCAATCCAACCCAGGAGAGAACTTTTCAAGATGAGATAGATTTCCTATTGGCAAGCTGTGAAACCATTCAGCCTGTCAATAATAATAATAATAATAATAATAATAATAATAATAATAATAATAATAATAATAATAATATTTTTAATTATTCTCTTGGAAACCAACTCCCTATGAATTGGGAACCAGCAATTCCAGACCCAATAGTTCACTCCCAAACCATAGGAATGGACGAATGGTGGACAAACGATTGGCAATTCCAAAATATTGTCAATGATCCTTACTCTTTTCTTCCACAATTTGATCCAGAACCCCTACCTAATCCACCCATGAGTAATGAAAACATGGCTGAACTTCGCCACTTTGGTGAAGAGTTGTTTGATGCTGGAACTAGAATCAGGGAAATAGGGGGACAAATTGCCTGGAAGTACGATGAGAGGGAACTGCGTTTTTAGAACGGCAAGTGACGAAAGATAGTAGGATGGTAAAACGGTGTTTGTATAATAGTAATAATAAAGTTAGTCTGTAAATAACCAATAAAACTCTGTATGATATCTGTGAGTAATGATGCATACTATGATAAATATATAAATGAAATCGAGAAATCGATTGTTTTGACTATATCTGTATTATAAAATTTTCTGATTGTTTAATTGTTATTTAGCAAATACTAATAAAATTTATATATATATATTATCAGATGGCAAACAGTGATAATGAACCTATAAATGAAGTTAATCAGTCTGAGCAACATCCAGGAGATCAATATATGACTCGGCAAGATATCGAAAACATTGTTGCTCAAGGGATAGCTAATGCTATTCCAGCATTCGTTGCTGCTATCAAGAATCCAACCGAACCACAACAAATTGTCCCTAGTAAACAGATTACTGAAGATAACTTCAGTAATAGTGTAAATGGAGGCAATAATCATGTTAATCATAATAAGGAACCACATCAAGCTCCATTACCCAAGAAAATGAAAACTTCAACGCCTGGTTGCACTTTCAAAGAATTCCTTGCTTGTAAACCCACGGAATTTGCAGGCAATGAAGGAGCAACTGCATCACTGCGTTGGTTAGAGAAAACCGAAGCAGTCATTGCAATAAGTAAATGTGGTAAAGATGATCAGGTCATGTACGCATCCAATCTGTTCAAAGAAGGAGCACTCGAGTGGTGGAATACTGTGTTACAATCAAAAGGAAGAGTAATAGCTTATGCTATGACTTGGGAAGAATTTAAGGGTTTGGTGGAAAGAAAATTCTGTCCCGAGTATGAAAAGGAACAGATGGCGAATAAGTTTCTAAATCATCGGATGATGAATGTAGATTGTCGCGGTTATACCTCGACATTCTTTGAATATGCAAGAGTGGTACCAACACTGGCTTCGCCAGAACCGGTACTTATTTCTCGCTATATTTGGGGGCTAATTAGCGAAATCCGCAATATTGTCAAAGCTGCGAGACCTCGCACTATTGATGATGCGGTAGAATTAGC
>JARYGA010030012.1:0-23397 GCA_030545235.1 Helianthus tuberosus | reverse complement strand
ACAACCTGTTTGATCATTATTATAACTTGGTAATTAGTGTAAGAACATGTTTAAACATGTTCAACCCGACAATTTCCTGTTTAGACCCGGTTCGGAACCGAAAGTCGCATAGTTTGACTTTTGCTTTGACTTTCAGTTCTGACCCGTTTAGGCATGTTTTAGAAATGCCTTAGAGCTTTAATTGGACTAGGTTACATACTAGTATAACCCTCTGTGATTATACACCTTGGTTCATTAGTTATCCAATTAATATGCATGTTTCCGTTAATTGCTCATATGTTGACCATTATGCCCTTTTTACCTTAAAACGCGATTTTTGAAAATGTAAAAGAGTAGAAACCTTTGTTACTGATATATAAACTTGTACCCAAAATTTGAGATCAATTGGTGGTGTAGATTGAGAGTTATGCTCATTAGCGCAAAATGAAAGCTTTATGTTAATTAAACGGCGTAATTAGCGTATAGCCTATTTAAGCCTACTTTTTGATATCAAACTTATTACCCACTGATGTAATATATTATTTTGGGATTTTTGAAGATTTTTAATTAATTTTAGGTTGAGCATAACTTATAGTCGTAGGCTTAATCCGGTAATTGTCGGTTTTGCCCTTACGGGCTATAAAATAAGTTTTACATATCTAAACGACTCCAAACCTTTTGCTACTGATCTCAAATGATAAATAAATTATTTTAATCCTTCTGGAATAATAAAAATATCAGCTTTATGTATATAACCCAGAAACGGCTCCTAATCGCCTTTCTAAGCGTTTTTAACGCATAGTATGTACTAGAACTATTTTAGACATACAAGGGTTGATACCTACTGATATTTTAGGTAAATTATAATGTTTTAACAGTAAGCAAAAGTTGTTTAACTCAGACTTCAGTTTTGAGCTTCACGGCTTATGTGAAATTACCAAAATGCCCTTCCGGTGCATAGTTTGTGTTTAAATACGTTTCGGGCATAATGAAAGACATCTTACTGATGTCACAACATATTTGAATCATATTAACTTAGGAAACCTGTATATGGCTCTTACAGATACCCGTTACGCTTATTACGCGTTCGGTTCGGTTTATATAGCTAGTTTACATAAATTAGCCGAAGCGGGTCAAACTTTATCAGTTTTATCTAGAATTCCAGAATGTGTATGAAATACCCATATTAAACAAATCTTCAAACTTGTCGGGTCTAAATCACATTCTATCCGATCTTCCGATCTAGGTCCGGTTTATTAATGTAGTTACCTATATTAGGTGCCGTTTGATATCCGTGATCTCTAGCATTGCTTGGTGGTTATCTTAGGACTTCTGAGCAATCTCAAGTGAGTACATAGACCCCTCTTTTACTGTTTTCCAAACTGTTTTGGGGTGAAACACATGTGCCTACTTGTTACTTTCATGCTATCCATGTTTTCACATCATATACCTGCTATGTTCGTTAGTACATTATAGTACATGATTTCATTATATTTATTGCTATATATGCCTATTGTGTGCATACTTAGTACATTGTTTTACATTACATTTCTGCTATGTATGTTAACTGATAGCATGCTAGCACATTGATTTACATGACTTTTCTGCTTTGTATGTTAACTTAGCATACTTAGTACATTGTTTTCATATGACTTGTATACAATTGCTATAACATTTGGTTTGCACAAACGAGACTATTATACGTTCATTAACATTAGCTACGCCGCTCGGTAGTAAGTACTGGTACCATAGGACTTGACAAATCCCATTCCTAACATCTCGGGTTTGTTTGGATGTAAGGAATGACTGAATCCGAAAACAATTCTTTTGATAACCTTGACTGAAAGGGTTATCCGACTGTCTCAAGGCTTGAATGTATGCGTTAACTTACCACATAAATGTTTGTATCAATGTAGCATGCATTACTTTGCAAAACATAACTTTTTGATATATTCAAAATACTTTGTTTTGTACATTTCTACATTTGGTTTATGTGACAATACTTTACTTACAATACATAACAATTGTTACACATTACTTGACTACTTTTGGACTATCAACATTTGACATGGTTTATACAAGGACTTTTGACAATTGGTTTAAACATAGACATTATACATTGTTGGTTGGTTTAAGTGACTTAAGTAACGAGATGTGAGTAATATGATACAAGCATGGTGGATACGCCACTGGTACTTCCTATATATAAGTGTTTGTATTATATTACATATCATAGCGTTATTTAAATCATTCATTTTGGACTTATACATTTTACACAAGTAACATGTTTTCACAAGACTTGGTTTACAATACAGTTTATTTTATACAACTCATTTTACATGGTTATTCATTTAACCATACATTATTCTTTTATTTATACATATCATCTGAACTTATTGTTTTTCAAGCGATTTACAAAACAAATCAAATTACAAGGTTCATGACTAAACATTTTCCTAAACTTAAGTCATGAATCCAATTTTCATAAACCTATGTATCTCACAGGCATTTTTATGCTGACGTACCTATTTTCACATGTGTTTTCAGGAGCTATCGCTTAGGATGATGATCGTGACACTAGGGCGGACTTGTGCCTTAGAGACATAAAATGAAGATAGAACTAGTTTAATTATGTTTTGAACTCTTTGATTTCTGTTTAAGACAATGTAACTCTTATGTTTATAAATAAAATACAAACTTTGAATACCATGGTTATGAAACAATTAATTCTGTTACAACACCCCCCGACGTTTCCGCCACGTTTTGTATGTTCTACGTGGTCGGGGTGTGACAGAAGAGTTGGTATCAGAGCCAATGGTTATAGGGAATTAGGTTATTAGTAATTCTTTGACCTAGACTATAACCTTTCTAGGACCCTAACACAAGTTATATTGTGTTTAGATTTTAAAACATGCACTTCACCTAACCTTAGGTGATAACCACAACGAGAACATCGATTCCGAATCCGCTTTGAAAATTAATCATCTATTCTAGGATGATTGATTACTAGGTTTTGAACCCTCTATTGTAAGGTTTTGAACCCTCTGTTATATGGTTTTGAACCCCTTTGAGTTTTCAAAATCTCGGACGAATGACCACCATCTTTGCTTTTGTTGATTTTGTTTCATCTCATTCTCTTCATCCAATCATCTCACGCGTTTCCTTTCATGTTTCCTCTTTTAGAATGCCTCCTCGACGCGAAAACCATATAGCGACTGCCGAACTAGCAAAAATCATTGCGCAGTAGATGGCTGCTCAATTTCCAAACCTCTTTGCTCAATGGAACCAAGCCAACAACAACAACAATGCTCCATGCAAATACAAGGATTTTAACTCGGCTAAACCACTCAAGTTTAGTGGTTCTGAAGGAGCGACTGGGCTTCTTCAATGGTTCAAGAGCATTGAGAATACTTTCTGCCACGTGCAGTGTCCTAACAATCGCAAAGTCGAGTTTTCTTAGAGTGTGTTTCAGAAGAGGGCTCTCACATGGTGGAACGGGGTTATGAGAGACCGTGGTGCAGAAGTTGCTCTAGCACAAACTTGGGCTGAACTTAGGGCCCTCATGATGAGGGAGTTCTGTCCTCGTCATGAACAGCGAGCTTTGGAGAAAGAGTTTGATAACTTGAAACAAGACAGTGGCGAGTACAGGGCATATACTGATAGGTTTGAGGAGTTAAGTCTGCTTTGCCCGACTATGGTTACCCCACTCGACAAGGCTATCGAAAGGTACATCGACGGCCTACCTGACTCAGTGCAAGACATCATTACTGGTAATAACCCTGCCACACTCCGTCAGGCGATCGAGTTAGCAGCGACATTGACTGAGTCGCAGGTTCGAAAGGGAAAGCTGCATAAAAAGGGTGACAAGGGCAAGAAGCAGGCGTCTGACAAGGGGGATGGTAAGAAAGGTGAAAACAAGAAGGGAAAGAATTCTGGTTCCACAAGAGGGTCTAGGAAGTGAAAGGCTTCCCAAAACTATGCCGTTACTGCACAGGCTCAAGCTGCACCAAATCAGCCTGCGCAACCACTAGCCAAGAAACCATATCTTGGCACTACACCTTTGTGCAACAGGTGTAACGGCCATCACCTACCACATCTCCAATGTCGTCATTGCACTAACTGTGGGAGAATTGGCCATCTTGCCGCTACTTGTCGCATTCCTGTTAACCAGAACCAGGCAGTTCAGAACCAAGCTCAACAAGTTGCTCAGCCTCTTGCTCAGCAACAAGGTCAAGCTGCACGACCTCATTTTCCTCCTGGTTCGTGCTACAATTGTGGGGATCTGACCCACTACAGGAACCGGTGCCCAAGGCTAGCCAAACAGAATCAGAATCCAAATCAGAATCAAACTCAAGCTCGAGGTCGAGTCTTCAACATGAATGCACAAGAGGCACAAGCGGACAATGAAGTGGTGAACGGTACGTTCTTTATTAATAATCAGCCTGCATCTGTTCTTTTTGATTCGGGTGCCGACAAGAGTTTTGTGTCGTTGTCTTTTGAGCCAATGCTTCGCGTGTCTAGAACGAAACTAGGTAAACCTTTGACAGTAGAGGTTGCTAGTGGTGAACCCATTGTTCTTGATTCTGTTCTTCGCAACTGCCAGCTGAACCTTAACGACCATCTTTTTCCTATCGACCTCACGCCTATGCAACTTGGAAGCTTTGACGTTATTGTGGGTATGGATTGGTTAGCCAAGCATCGCGCAGAGGTAGTTTGCTTTGAGAAGATTGTTCGTGTGCCGCTTTCGACAGGCGAGATCCTACAGGTTCAGGGTGAGAAACCTGCTGGTGGTCTCAAACTCATGTCTTGTTTTAAAGCTCGGAAGTATCTGCGAAAGAATTATATGGCCTTCTTGGCACATGTCACAGCAGATAAAGGCAAAGGTAAATCTATTCAAGATATTCCTGTTGTTCGGGATTATTCTGAAGTATTCCCTGAAGAGTTACCTGGTCTACCTCCAGCACGCCAAGTCGAGTTCCGTATTGATCTCGTACCTGGTGCAAATCCCATTACCAGAGCTCCATATCGTCTTGCACCATCTGAGATGCAAGAGTTGGCTAAGCAGCTTCAGGAGCTCTCTGACAAAGGTTTTATCCGTCCTAGCTTTTCACCTTGGGGTGCTCCCGTTCTTTTTGTCAAGAAGAAGGATGGATCCTTTAGGATGTGTATCGATTATCGTGAGCTTAACAAGCTTACCATCAAGAATCGATATCCCCTACTGCGCATAGACGATCTCTTTGATCAGTTACAGGGCGCTTCTTATTTTTCGAAGATTGATCTACGTTCCGGATATCATCAACTTCGTGTACATGAAGAAGATATTCCCAAGACAGCGTTCCGCACTCGTTATGGGCATTATGAGTTCACAGTTATGCCATTCGGTTTGACTAATGCTCCTGCTGTTTTCATGGACTTAATGAATAGGGTCTGCAAACCTTATTTGGATCAGTTCGTCATTGTTTTTATTGACGACATCTTGATTTATTCTAAGACGCGAGCTGATCACGAGCAACATCTTCGTCTTACTTTGGAACTCCTAAAGAAAGAGCAACTTTTCGCCAAATTCTCCAAGTGTGAATTTTGGCTTAAAGAAGTTCAATTTTTAGGACATATTATCAACGAACGAGGTATTCATGTAGATCCCTCCAAGATCAGCGCGATTAAGGATTGGGATACGCCTACTACTCCTACTGAAGTTCGTTCTTTTCTTGGTCTAGCGGGTTATTATCGCCGCTTCATTGAGAACTTCTCAAAGATTGCAGTTCCTCTAACTGCTCTAACTCAGAAGAACAAACCCTTTGATTGGGGATTCAAGCAAGAGGGAGCTTTTCAACACTTGAAGCAAAAGCTTTGCGACGCGCCTGTTCTGACTTTGTCTGAGGGCAATGATGATTTCGTCGTTTACTGTGATGCATCTAAATTGGGTCTTGGCTGTGTTCTGATGCAAAGGAACAAAGTCATAGCATATGCATCGAGGCAGTTGAAGATACATGAGAAGAACTACACCACTCATGATCTTGAGTTGGGAGCAGTTGTCTTCGCTCTTAAGATCTGGAGACACTATTTATACGGTACAAAATGTGTGGTTTTCACGGACCACAAAAATCTTCAGCATATCTTCAACCAGAAAGAACTCAACATGAGGCAACGACGTTGGGTCGAGCTTTTAAACGACTATGACTGCGAGATTCGCTACCATCCTGGTAAGGCGAATGTCGTAGCCGATGCATTGAGTCATAAGGAACGTACTAAGCTTCATTGTGTACGTGTTCAATCTATTATTCAAGCTCGATCCGATATCCAAGCACGCATTTCTCAGGCTCAACAATCTTGTGTTTCACAAGGTTTAATGGATAAGGAATTTCCCTATCACATAACACCTGCTCTTGAACTGAAGGACAATGGATCATATTACTTCATGGACCGTTTGTGGGTCCCAAGCCAGGATGATCTTCGTACCTTGCTTATGGATGAAGCCCATAAGTCTCGTTATTCTATTCATCCGGGCTCAGATAAGATGTATAAGGATCTTCGTATTCACTATTGGTGGCCTGGTATGAAGAAAGACATTGCCTTATATGTATCAAAATGCCTTACTTGTCTTAAGGTTAAGGCTGAACATCAGCATCCTTCTGGTTTATTGGTGCAACCAGAGATCCCAGTTCGAAAATGGGAAAACATTACTATGGATCTTGTTACCAAACTTCCGCGCACAAAGAAAGGTCATGATGCCATCTGGGTAGTTGTTGATCGTCTTACTAAGTCAGCACATTTCTTGCCAATCCGTGAGGATTTTCCTGCTGACAGACTTGCAAAAATCTATGTGGATGAAATTGTAGCTCGACACGGTGTTCCTTTGAACATCATTTCTGACAGAGATGCTCGTTTCACTTCTCATTTTTGGAGAACCATGCAATCTGCTATGGGGACCCAACTTAATCTGAGCACAGCTTATCATTCGCAAACGGATGGTCAATCTGAAAGAACAATCCAGACTCTGGAGGATATGCTTAGAGCTTGTGTGATCGACTTTGGAGGTAGTTGGGATTCACATCTTCCGTTAATTGAATTCTCCTACAACAACAGTTATCACACCAGCATCAAAATGGCTCCTTTCGAGGCTCTCTATGCTCGAAAATGTCGTTCACCAGTCTGCTGGAATGAGATTGGCGAGGCTCAACTTACTGGACCTGCCCTCATTTTAGAGACAACAGACAAGATTAAGAAAGTTCGTGATAACCTTCAGACAGCTAGAAGCCGTCAAAAGAGTTACGCGGACCCAAAACACAAGCCCTTGGAATTTCAAATCGGTGATCGAGTATTACTGAAGGTCTCACCTTGGAAAGGTGTGATTAGATTTGGAAAGAAAGGAAAACTTGCACCTAGATACGTTGGACCATTCAAGATCGTCGAAAGAATCGGTAAGGAAAACTTGCACCTACAGACTTGGGTTACCTCCTGAACTTGGAAATGTTCATCCAACTTTTCACGTGTCCAATCTCAAGAGGTGTTTAGCTGATGAGAACCTCCACATACCACTTGACGAAATTCGTGTTGATAAAACACTGAAATTTGTTGAGAAGCCAGTGGAAATCATGGAACGTGTGGCTTAAACGCAAGCGCATTCCTTCGGTCAAAGTTCGCTGGGAAGCTAAACGTGGACCCGAGTTTACTTGGGAACGCGAAGATCAAATGAAGGCGAAATATCCGCATCTTTTTCCACGAGTTTCCTCTAAATAAATTTCGGGACGAAATTTCCACAAGTAGGGGAGACTGTAACATCTGTGTTTTTAATCTTTGTGAATAGTTCTATTATCAATAAAACAATGTTATTTGATCCTAATGTTTGTTTGGTTATGTTTTACATTTTCCGTGTTTTGACTTTTGTCCAATTTCAAACTCTATATTACTTTCTGGAGATTTATACGCAAACTGGTGCGAAAACATAATCAGTTTAATGCGACAAATACCCTGGAACATCAACATATACTTAACATACCTTAAATAACCCTTACATAACTTAGAAATAAGTTTTGAAGGCTTTGGTATGGCAAAAACAAGTTAATTTGCTTACAGGGACTAAACTTGACAAACCCGAAGCTTTGTAACTGTTAATTATGCTCACTAGAATGCACGATATAAATTTCATAAAGTTTCGTTATCGTACGAGAAAGTTATGATCAAATTCGTGTACAAGGGGTTAAAGCGTTAACGTTGAAAGTTATGACTTTTCGGGTTAACCAGAAGTGTCCAGGGACTTAACAAAGTGGGTAAATATCTTGAAGCCCTTATATGTCAATTTAGAGGGTTCAAAGTGCAAGGAAATAAGTTAATTGACCTTTCGAAGGACCAAGAGCCAGGGATGCAAACTGAAAAAGAAAGTATTGCCCAGATGACAGGCTTACGGACCGTAAAGGTCCACCCTTACGGTCCGTAAGGGCCGTCCAGATGCAGAAAGTTGGCTGTTGGCTGTTTCAAATGTTGCAACTAATCTTTAATCGATTTTCCTCATCCTTCTTGGCCCCTAAACACCCCTTAGACACTTAGGGACACTTGATAGTAAGTTGTGGTCACTTGTAGACTTGTGTGTCAACATTTTATAGTGATTAAATCCACTATAAAAGGGCATGAAGTTGCAAACATTGAACACACCTCACTTCTGCATTTCTGGAGCATTTCTGGAGCACAAGTCTTCTCTCAAGTGATCTCTAATCAAGCTTAGGACTTCAGTAAGTTTGCTAATCCTTCCTTAGTTTAGTGTTTGCTTAGTTTTAGCTTAAAAGTCAAACCGTCGTAATTAACGGTTGACTTTAAGATTAATCACTAATGGTCCTGTGATTAGTCGAATCAAAAGTAGTTATAAGTTGGTAATTATGTGGGTAATAAAACCTTAAAAGGGTTCCCCTGATTCCCACTCTAACTAGGTCAAATGTCGGGTCAAACTTGCTAATAAAAAGTCATCAGGATACTTAAATCCTAATTTATGCAAAATTAGCAATGTAGAACATATACAACCTGTTTGATCATTATTATAACTTGATAATTAGTGTAAGAACATGTCTAAACATGTTCAACCCGACAATTTCCTGTTTAGACCCGGTTCGGAACCGAAAGTCGCATAGTTTGACTTTTTCTTTGACTTTCAGTTCTGACCCGTTTAGGCATGTTTTAGAAATGCCTCAGAGCTTTAATTGGACTAGGTTACATACTAGTATAACCCTCTGTGATTATACACCTTGGTTCATTAGTTATCCAATTAATATGCATGTTTCCGTTAATTGCTCATATGTTGACCATTATGCCCTTTTTACCTTAAAACGTGATTTTTGAAAATGTAAAAGAGTAGAAACCTTTGTTACTGATATATAAACTTGTACCCAAAATTTTAGATCAATTGGTGGTGTAGATTGAGAGTTATGCTCATTAGCGCAAAATGAAAGCTTTATGTTAATTAAAAGGCGTAATTAGCGTATAGCCTATTTAAGCCTACTTTTTGATATCAAACTTATTACCCACTGATGTAATATATTATTTTGGGATTTTTGAAGATTTTTAATTAATTTTAGGCTGAGCATAACTTATAGTCGTAGGCTTAATCCGGTAATTGTCGGTTTTGCCCTTACGGGCTATAAAATAAGTTTTACATATCTAAACGACTCCAAACCTTTTGCTACTGATCTCAAATGATAAATAAATTATTTTAAGCCTTCTGGAATAATAAAAATATCAGCTTTAAGTATATAACCCGGAAACGACTCCTAATCGCCTTTCTAAGCGTTTTTAACGCATAGTATGTACTAGAACTATTTTAGATATACAAGGGTTGATACCTACTGATATTTTAGGTAAATTATAATGTTTTAACAGTAAGAAAAAGTTGTTTAACTCAGACTTCAGTTTTGAGCTTCACGGCTTATGTGAAATTACCAAAATGCCCTTACGGTGCATAGTTTGTGTTTAAATACGTTTCGGGCATAATAAAAGACATCTTACTGATGTCACAACATATTTGAAGCATATTAACTTAGGAAACCTGTATATGGCTCTTACGGATACCCGTTACGCTTATTACGCGTTCGGTTCGGTTTATATAACTAGTTTACATAAATTAGCCGAAGCGGGTCAAACTTTATCAGTTTTATCTAGAATTCCAGAATGTGTATGAAATACCCATATTAAACAAGTCTTCAAACTTGTCGGGTCTAAATCACATTCTATCCGATCTTCCGATCTAGGTCCGGTTTATTAATGTAGTTACCTATATTAGGTGTCGTTTGATATCCGTGATTTCTAACATTGCTTGGTGGTTATCTTAGGACTTCTGAGCAATCTCAAGTGAGTACATAGACCCCTCTTTTACTGTTTTCCAAACTGTTTTGGGGTGAAACACATGTGCCTACTTGTTACTTTCATGCTATCCATGTTTTCACATCATATACCTGCTATGTTCATTAGTACATTATAGTACATGATTTCATTATATTTCATGCTATATATGCCTATTATGTGCATACTTAGTACATTGTTTTACATTACATTTCTGCTACGTATGTTAACTGATAGCATGCTAGCACATTGATTTACATGACTTTTCTGCTTTGTATGTTAACTTAGCATACTTAGTACATTGTTTTCATATGACTTGTATACAATTGCTATAACATTTGGTTTGCACAAACGAGACTATTATACGTTCATTAACATTAGCTACGCCGCTCGGTAGTAAGTACTGGTACCATAGGACTTGACAAATCCCATTCCTAACATCTCGGGTTTGTTTGGATGTAAGGAATGACTGAATCCGAAAACAATTCTTTTGATAACCTTGACTGAAAGGGTTATCCGACTGTCTCAAGGCTTGAATGTATGCGTTAACTTACCACATAAATGTTTGTATCAATGTTGCATGCATTACTTTGCAAAACATAACTTTTTGATATATTCAAAATATTTGTTTTGTACATTTCTACATTTGGTTTATGTGACAATACTTTACTTACAATACATAACAATTGTTACACATTACTTGACTACTTTTGGACTATCAACATTTGACATGGTTTATACAAGGACTTTTGACAATTGGTTTAAACATAGACATTATACATTGTTGGTTGGTTTAAGTGACTTAAGTAACGAGATGTGAGTAATATGATACAAGCATGGTGGATACGCTGCTGGTACTTCCTATATATAAGTGTTTGTATTATATTACATATCATAGCGTTATTTAAATCATTCATTTTGGACTTATACATTTTACACAAGTAACATGTTTTCACAAGACTTGGTTTACAATACAGTTTATTTTATACAACTCATTTTACATGGTTATTCATTTAACCATACATTATTCTTTTATTTATACATATCATCTGAACTTATTGTTTTTCAAGCGATTTACAAAACAAATCAAATTACATGGTTCATGACTAAACATTTTCCTAAACTTAAGTCATGAATCCAATTTTCACAAACCTATGTATCTCACAGGCATTTTTATGCTGACGTACCTATTTTCACATGTGTTTTCAGGAGCTATCGCTTAGGATGATGATCGTGACACTAGGGCGGACTTGTGCCTTAGAGACATAAAATGAAGATAGAACTAGTTTAATTATGTTTTGAACTCTTTGATTTCTGTTTAAGACAATGTAACTCTTATGTTTATAAATAAAATACCAACTTTGAATACCATGGTTATGAAACAATTAATTCTGTTACAACACCCCCCGACGTTTCCGCCACGTTTTGTATGTTCTACGCGGTCGGGGTGTGACAGAAAGTCAAACACAGTTTGACTTTCACGCGAAAAAGAACGAAAGAGGACTAACAACAGGTCCAAGAATGGAAGTTTTGATCTGATTACTCTCAGGTATGAAGTGTATACTTCAACTTAGAGAGCCAAATCAGATCAAATGTGAGTTTTGAAGCAAGAGGGTGGGGGTATTTATAGGAAAACCAAGACAGTTAGGATCGTTCATCGAAAACCGAGCTTCGATCTGGACCTTACATGTGTGCCCATGGTTTTAGAATACCAAGGGTACCCCAAAACAAGCCCCTAGTTTCATTATAACCATGTACAAATGAGGGGAACAGCTGGAACAAGCTGGAAATCAGATTTTCAACTTTGGTCCCTTCCTAAGATAACTATGGCAGATTGTCAATTTTGGTCCCTGAATATGCAAAACATGGTTCTTGATGCATTTTTGACACGTTTAAGCCCTGTTAATCCCATTTCAAAGGCTCTAAAATGAAGTTAAAGTATAGGGAACATGAAACATGCTCAAAAATATCTCGGATGTCGGTTCGTTTGGTCGTACGGTTGCGTTGTTCGGTTAATTACGACGAAACACGAACGAATGCGAAAAACGATCCAAATTACGCGACCAATGGAATTTTATCATGCCAATCACTAAAATAAAATATTTTAATGATTACATAAAGTTTTGGATATCCGGATGTATTCAGAGCGTAAGATATGCGCGAAAATGCAAACTTATGCACTTTTTGACGCTTTTAGTCCCTGAATGACCAAAAAGTTTATTTTAGCACACCGAACCCCTCAAAGCCTATTTCTAAGGTATTTAAAGGATATTTAGGGTATGTTTAACTTATGGTCATGTTCCAGAATGTTCGTTACAGTACGAATCGGCATACTTTCGCAGTTTGTCGAAATTAGTCCCTGTAAGCGAATAAACATGATTTCGGCACACCAAACCTTCCAAAACTTATTTCTAAGTTATGTATAGGTTATTTAAGGCATGTTAAGCCTATTTCACTGTTCCGGAGTGTTTGTTGCATTAAACTGGTTATATTTACTCATCAGTGCGCGTATAACCTTCCAGAAAGCGATTTAGAGCCTGAAATTGAACAAGAATTGATATGTGCAAAAGATACACATATTTATAAAAATTCCAAGAATGAAATACAATATTTCATTAGTTTGGTATTTGTTTGATGGCCGAGGAGGCAAAGGTGTCACAATTTGGACCCCCGCCATCCAATACCGTTAAGTATTGAAGTAGGTCCTACTAACTTTGACCCAGGTCCTTGCAGGATCTATACACTGAACAAGGCAAGACTCTTACCAAACCGTTCCCTTAACTCCCGACCAGGTAGCCAACATACCTCCATATAGACCGTGGAGATATGAATGGTGAAAATCTTTTATTTTATATAGACAGTAAAATAATGCCAAGACACCACGGACAAACGATAAGGAAGAATCACCTTCAACATAAGAAACTAGTTATTAAAGTCATTAATACATAACCAAGTAAAAAGTGCAAAAAGATTAAAAATAAAAAGTATTACACTAGACACGTTGTCTTCACCAAGTGATGTAAGAGACTTAGGCAAACATGCCCTTGATTGTCAAGAACTCTTACGATCAATCTTGGATCCCGAGACGACACACACACTCTATGATGGACAATGGATGATGGTGGTGTTATGGTGGTGGTGGGTGGTGGGTGAAGTGTGAGAGAGGTGGTGTGCCAAGGGATGGTTTGCACTTGAGCCAAGCACTCCTATTTATAGGCTGAACAGAAGCTCGGGCATGGCCCCGTGTCCATTGGGCACGGCCCCGTGTCCATCATCTTCTCTGTCTTCATTAATTGCAGTTTGTCTGCATTAGTTGACCACGCCCCCGTGTCCGCTGAGCACGGCCCCGTGGTGGGCGATGGAAGCTTCTACAGCTTTGTCTTTTCTACTGGCACTTGGGCACGCCCCCGTGTTCACTGAGCACGGGGCGTGTTCAGCCTTCTGTTTTCTTGTTTTGCTTGGGAAGATGCTGTCGTGGGGTCGGGCATGTCACGTTTGTTCCTTTTCTTGTATTTATGTTAGATTTAGCTGTCTTTTTGCTTCTTTTGTTAATTTGAGCTCATTTAATCCTGGAAATACAAAAGGAAGACAAAAGCACACTTTTGCCAATATTAGTACTAAAAAAGGGTTAGTTTTATGCCACAATTGATGTAATTTATATGTTGCATTTTGCACACATCAAATACCCCCACACTTAAATCTTTGCTTGTCCTCAAGCAAAACTCTTTATAATGTGGCTTTACACTCCCAAATGGAATGGGTAGAAGAGAAGGTTTTTGGGCTTGTCATAGAGTGTCGGGATTTCCAAGATTCTTTATTAAGTTTTATTTTTTTATTTATTTACAATCCTATTCGTCATGATTTATTTAAAACATTTCATAAGATAAATTACTTATTAGGGCATAACATGCCTCTTTAAAATTCCATTTATATACAAGGTCACATACCTCACGGGGATCACTCAACACTCGGCCGAAAATGTATTTTAGTGAATCACTCGAGAGCGGCATGGAACTTACTCCTACCATAAGCTTGCCAAGCAATCAATCCTCCTCCTTTTTAACTATATACCTTTGTAAATATCAAGAGGACTTTTAGGGTGAAGGGTTAGGCTTGGGTTAAAGGTAGGTGGTTGGGTTAGTGGTTAGTGAAAGGGCGAAAAGCGTAACAAGCATCGGTTTTCGTAAGACTTTTTTTTTTTTTTTGCAACTTTTATTTTGATGAAGCTTTTATTCAAACAAAGTTATTTTTGATAAACTTGTTTGTTTATTTCTCTTTTGCTTCATCATCAACAAATTATTATTATTATTTTTTTTTTTTGAAAAGTCATACCAAAAACCGAACTTGTTACTAAAACAAAAGGTTAAAAAATAAAAAGGGTTTTGGTGGGTGAAAGGGTGTTTGGTTTGGGTTATGAAATGAAATGGTTTAGGCTCAAAGGGGCTAACTAGGGGGATTTTGGGTAGGTGGTAAAAAAATAATAATAATGGTGTAGAAATAAAAAGGGTTAGTCCTAATGCCTCCATCATTTACTTACTCGGGTTTAAGTTGGTAAAGACCGGGAATGTATCGTCGTGGCAATTTCTAGAGTCGTAAGCACCAAGCGGCTATTCACACAAGAAACGAAAAATGAGCATTTAGTTTAAAGATATATATTTATATGCTCCATAAAGGCTCAAAACTCACTTTTGTGGGAATGGGTTTTTATGTGATCAAGCATATATAATCAAATTTTAACTAAGCTTGTCATGCCATTTCATAATTTTCTTATGTTGGTTCTTTTTATCACGACGCTATCGGTTGTAAATTTATAAAAATATAACCTTTTTAGAATTTGAAATTCCCAAGTTAAACCTAGACAAGTAAAAAATGAAAATTTTTGAAAAAATTTGGGGTGATTAGCGGTTCCAATAGAGTTTTGTGTAAGGCTTGTAGTAAGGACTTGCAAGATTCAAGGTTTTAGCATCCCCCCCACACTTAAATTACACATTGTCCTCAATGTGTCACAAAAATAAGTTTTTAGGTTGATTGAATGTGTAAAAGGGTGTGAAAAAGCAAAAATTTGTGTTACTGGGCGTCTGGACACGGCCCCGTGGTGTCCGGGCAAGGCCCCGTGTTCAGGTGCCAGTAACAAATTTGAAAAAGAGAAACAGAAGCCTGGACACGGGGGCGTGTTGGGTGAACACGGCCCGTGTCTAGTTTACCTAAACTGGGCATTTTCTGCAGACTGTGCAGCACGGGGCCGTGTTGGGCAGACACGGCCCGTGCTGAACTTGCTTTAACGAAGAAAATTTTTGTCGGATGGCCCTGTTTTCCTGCATGGGGTGCTGGTTCAAATTTCCCTTGTTTCCTTTGCCATCCCGAGTGTGTTTTATTTATTTCAACACCATCCAAACACCAAGTTAACTAAAACCATCATTCATTAACTCATAGAGAGAATTACATAATAGTCCTAGAAAATGGAAAACAAAGTAGAAACTAAAAGCTAAAGGTCCTAAATTAAATAGGTCAAGTGATACGCAAAATCATCCTAAGGAGCTCTACTTCTACAATAAGAACCAAAATTCCGGAAATAGTTTTCCGGGATCTAAAAGCTTTGTAGAACTCCAAGCCGAGCGGTGTTCCCTAGATGTTGCTAGAGCCATTCTTTTATCTCTCTCGGGAGGAGGGAGGCGCTTCATGTTCCTCAACATCTTGTGGAGGGATAGTGACACCAATCGGAACCCCTTGTAGTACGTCTCGAGGGGGTTTCGGATGTATGGCGTACCATTCGGCCAGAATGATGACTTCTGGTACCACATTCCATGCCCTTTGGGTGATAATTGGCACCAAAGGAGAAGAGGCGAGAATGTTCAACCTTCGGTGCAAAAGGTTGACTTCCCGGAGACATCCTTCTAGTCCCACCGTTAGATGATTAATACGGTCGACCAATGCTTCTTCCACCCCCGTTATCTCATCAATGGCCTCTCTTAGAGCGTAAACGTAGTTTACAAGAGAATCTTCAACCGTTGATGATCTTCTCCCTTGTCGGTTGTTTCTGGAGTGCAACGAAGATGTTCCGCTCGTTCTGCTTGCCATTCTGAGAAAATATACCGAAAATAGTTCAATTTTTATTGGACCAGTACCTCGGACATGGCCCCATGTTCAGGTATCTGCAGGATTTTGGAACAAGGAATCTTGGGGTTTTACTTTGTTTTCGTGATTTTTTTAAAACGTTTTTGAACAGAAACAACTAAAAACATTGTTCTAGAACTTATTCTTAACAAGATTCCATGAACAAAAATCTAAAAAACACCTCAATAAAGCTTGAAATTATGGAGGTCTCAAGCTTTAATGGAAGTATAAGGAAAAAATTGAAGAAGATGATAGTGGATAAAAGAGGAAAGGACAAGGAGGTAGTTGAGAAACTTCTTTTAGAAAATACCTAGGATGGTATGTGAGAAGATTCCCTAAATCTCTGTCCCTGGAATGGTTCAAATGTGCAGGATTCTTGGCTGCATTTATAGACAGAATCCTGACACAATTTTGTCCGTATTCTGATGAAATCAGAAGGGAATCTTTGGGTGGACACGGGGGCGTGTTGACCTGGACACGGCCCCGTGTCTAGAAGCTGTCTTATGGAGTTTGTCTATTTTTAAGGAACTTTTCCGGATCGGGCGGTTCCTTACTAGATGGAACAACCCCAAAGTGCCTAAGATACCTTAATTGTTCTAGATTAAGATGAGAACGCAAGAGGTTGTCGGTGAGGGTGATTCCTATGCTATATGTAGGTGGACAAGTCCAACCCTTTCCCGGGCTCTCGTTAAAGAAGATGTATGCCGAATCGCTCAGGTCTATGTACGCATCGAACGAAGTCGATGGGGAGTCCTTCACGGCACAATCTACACAGGGACTGTCACACCCCGACCACGTAGAACATACAAAACGTGGCGGAAACGTCGGGGAGTGTTGTAACAGAATTAATTGTCTCAAATCCATGGCAAATGAAGTTTTGTTTTATTGATTAAAGGTGTTACAATGTCTTAACAAACAAGGAAATACAACATAATTAACTAGTCTTGCATCTTTTATTGTCACTAAAGCCCAAGTCTGCCTATGTGTATCTTGATCATCTTATGCAACAGCTCCTGAAAAACACATGTGAAAATAGGTACGTCAGCATAAAAATGCCTGTGAGATACATAGGTTTTGTGAAAATAGGTTCCATGACTTATGTTTGAGAAAAATGTTTAGTCATGAACCTTATAATTTGCTTTGTTTTGTAAATCATTTGAAAAACAATGAGTTCAGATGATATGTATAAATAAGTGAATAATGTATGGTTAAATGAATAACCATAGTAAAATGGATTTGTATAAGATAAGTTGTTTGTAAAACAATGTCTTGTGAAAAGTATGTTATTTGTATAAAATGTTATATGTCTCAAACTGAAATGATTCAAATAACGTTACGACATGTAATACCATACAAACACTTATATATAGGAAGTACCAGCGACGTATCCACCATGCTTGTATCATATTACACACGCATCGTTACTTAATCACTTAATCAAACCAAAACACCAAAGTAATGTCTAACAGTTGTAGAAATGTTTATGTATGGTCAAAGACGGTTCACACGGTTCATAGATACAAACGGTTCACAGATACTAACGGTTCACAGATACAAACGGTTCACAGATACAAACGGTTCACAGATATCAACGGATTACAGATACAACGGTTCACAGATATCAACGGATCACATAGTCAAATGATTACAACGGTTCAATATGTAGTATAATGTGTTCATATGCTGGATAAGCATATGCAACAGAAAAGTAATGTAAAACAATGTACTAAGTATGCACACAATGAACATACATAGCATAAAATGTAATGAAATCATGTACTATAATGTACTAAAGAACATAGCAGGTATATGATGTGAAAACGGGAAAGCATGAAAGTAACAAGTAGGCACATGTGTTCCACCCCAAAACAGTTTGGAAAACAGTAAAAGAGGGGTCTATGTACTCACTTGAGATTGCTCAGTAGTCCTTGAGTAATAACTAAACAATGCTAGAGATCGCGGATATCAAACGGCACCTAGTATAGGTAACTATGTTAATAAACCGGACCTAGATCGGAAGATTGGGTAGCATTAGGGTTTGTAAACCAAACGAGTGTAGAGACTCGTGTCATTTGGTTTAACAAAGCCTACATACTAAATGAAACTTAACCTGAGTGCTTTCGACCCATTACGACCCGTTTAGGTAGCTTATGCTACTTTAACGCGTCGTGCGCGTAGAACGCGTTCGGACCGTCTAACTAGCCCTATGACAAGTGTTATATGCCTAAACATGTTACATAATCAGTTATGTGACAAAGGTTTAGGTTACATATGCTTAATTACCAATTATACATGAAAAGGGTATTCTGGTAATTTACCTAAGGCATATAAACTATCTATCATACAACTACTTAAACGATGTGACCATAGGGTATAACCTCGGAAGGTTATGCCCTATACTAGGGTCACCTAATGTATTTGGTCGGATCCTAATGATCGACCAAACTGGGTCGGGTTCGAAGGTATAGGCGATTTATTAGATCGCCTACCCTACGACCCTAGACAACGTGGTAATCAGTGGGCATAGTCCCAAGGGACTATGACCAACGTGATTACACTCACGTTGCGAAGTTCAAACGAACTTCGCATTGACCATTACTGGTCAACGCTGAAAGTCAAACAAAGTTTGACTTTCTGACTCGAAAAGCAATAAAATAAGGAAAAGAACGAAAGAATACTTACGAAGGGTCCCCGAATGCTAATCTCGATTCAAGAATCTCAGGTATGAAACAATGGTTTCAACTTAGAGTTTCTAAAATCAAAATTCTAGTGATTGAAACAATGAAAGGCATGGGGTATTTATAGTTTTAGGTGAACCGTTAAGATCGTTTCATGGAAAACGTGCCATGATCCAACCCGTACACTTGTCGGAAACTCATGGTAGCTAAAAATGGTTCTTATCCGCTGACTAGACGATAGGAAATGTGTGGACACGAATCAACCAGCTGCAACTTGCAACAAGAACAATGAATCTGGTCCAGATCATGCAGTCGCGTAGCGCGACTGGTAAGGCTTTAGGCGTCGCGCTACGCCACTGCCTCCCAGTTTCAGAAATCTTTCAAAAGTGGCAGGAATGGTCCCTGCACGTGTTTAAGCGATTTTCGATGCGTTTGAACCCCGTTAACCTCATTTCAAGGCTCTAAAATGAAGTTAAAGTATAGGGAACTCAAAACATGCTCAAAAATATGTCGGATGTTGGTTCGTTTGGTCGTACGAACGCGATGTTCGCTTAATTACGACGGAATGCGCATAAGCGCGAAAAACGATCCAAATGACGAAACGAATAGATTTTTCTCAAGGCGAACACTAAAATATAATATAGTCATGCTCACATAAATTTTTGGATGTCCGGATGTATTCAGAACGTAAGTTATGCGCGAAAATGCAAACTTGTGCACTTTTTGACACTTTTAGTCCCTGAATGACCCAAAAGTTTATTTTAGCACACCGAACACCTTAAAGCCTATTTCTAAGCTATGTAAAGGATATTTAAGGTGTGTTTAACTTATGGTCATGTTCCGGAATGTCTGTTACAGTTCAAATTGGCATACTTTCGCGGTTTGTCAACTTTAGTCCCTGTAAGCGATTAAACTTTGATTTCACCACACCAAACCTTCCAAAACTTATATCTAAGTTATGTCAAGGTTATTTAAGGTATGTTAAGCCTATTTCACTATTCCGGAGTGTTCGTTGCATTAAACTGGTTATATTTACGCATCAGTGCGCGTATAACCTTCCAGAAAGCGATTTAGAGCTTGAAATCGAACAAGAATTGATATGTGTAAACGATACACATATTTTTACAAATCCCAAGTATGAAATACAATATTTCATTGGTTGGGCATTTGTTTGATGGTCTCAGTGACACGGGTGTTACAGTCTCCCCTACTTTAGGAAATTTCGTCCCGAAATTAATTCGTAGGAGTCTATTTGTGACTTTGTGTCAGATAACCACCGGTGATATGTAAAGCATAATCCTGTCATTTCCTTAACGGACATTCTTCAGAACGAAAATGAACAGACGGAGTCATTTTCCTCAACGAGTATTCTGCAGAAGCGGAAATGAAGGAATAAACAAACGGGGATTCATTTCCTTAACGGACAATCTTCAGAAACGAAAATGAACAAACGGAGTCATTTTCAACGGGTGCTTCCTCAGAAACGGAAATGAAAATGATAGACAAACGGATATTCATTTCCTCAACGGACAAATCTTCAGAAACGAAAATGAACAAACGGAGTCATTTTCAACGGTTGCTTCCTCAGAAACGGAAATGAAAATGATAGACAAACGGATACTCATTTCCTCAACGGATAATCTTCAGAAACGAAAATGAACAAACGGAGTCATTTTCAACGGTTGCTTCCTCAGAAACAGAAATGAAGGATTAAACAACAGATATTCATTTCCTCAACGGATAATCTTCAGAAACGAAAATGAACTAACGGAGTCATTTTCAACGGTTGTTTCCTCAGGTTCGGAAATGAAGGATTAAATAAACGGATATTCATTTCCTCAACGGATAATCTTCAGAAACGAAAATGAACTAATGGAGTCATTTTCAACGGTTGTTTCCTCAGGTTCGGAAATGAAGGATTAAGCAACGGATATTCATTTCCCTCGACGGATAATCTTCAGAAACGAAAATGAACAAACGGAGTCATTTTCAACGGTTGTTTCCTCAGGTTCGGAAATGAAGGATTAAGCAACGGATATTCATTTCCCTCGACGGATAATCTTCAGAAACGAAAATGAACAAACGGAGTCATTTTCCTCAACGGGTATTCTTAAGAATTGGAAATGAAGGATACACGGATATTCATTTCCTCAACGGATATTCTTCAGAAGTGAAAAATGAATAGCTAGTTCATTTTTCCTCAACGGATACTTCATCAGAATTGGAAATGAATAGAGTTAACTTCTAGGTACATGACAAAGCTCGCTGTGGTTTCTGTGCACTAAATTCCATAATTATGTATGCATCCATAATTACGTAATTCCTTGCATAGTCCGCACAGTTTGTCTTGTAATGTTCATAAGCACATAATCACATATTTGTTTAATTGTTATTATCTTGTTATTGATTGTAATTAACTTGGCACCTCGTACATCGTTTCTCTTGGAAGAAACGGGTACTTAGGATTTTCGTGAAAAACGCAAGAGATCATAAAATGGAAGAAATTTGGGAGTAGTCTGTTCTTCAAGGAATGCGGTTCCTTGATTGTCGGTATTGTAGGGGATATGTTGTTTATACATACAATCACATAAATACATTGCAATGTAAAAAGATTTATTTATAAACAACGATAACAACTGTTTCTTGGATCTTGACAACAAAAGAAAATAATACATAAGACATGATTATTTCTAAACGATGTTGTCTTCTGATTGATCATATGCTCATCTCTGCGCTGGATTTGCATTAGCAAGCCTTGGGCAATTCCTACGAAAATGGCCCATCTCGCCACAGTTGTAGCAAGATCCCGGTGGAAAACGTGCTTGAGCAGGATTGTTGCCAGCTTGATTTGGTGCAGCTGCGGTTGGGCAAACCCTAGCTGTATGACCTATAAGTCCGCAAACTTGGCATGTGCGGCACTTCACCCCAGCATGATGATGTAGGCCACATTGGTTGCACAAGGGTGCAGTTCCGTTGTAGGGTTTCCTGGCAGGGGGTTGAGCTGGTTGGTTGAGAACGGCTTGATCATTGTGAGCGACCATAGCGTAGTTCTGAGAAGCCTTTCGCTTCTTTGACCTCTTAGGGGATCTAGTCTGTTCATCCATGATCTTTGATTCCTCGATTGGTTTCGATTCTTCGACCGGCTTCTTGTCACCTTTTCGGAAAAGTTTACCTTTCCTGATCTTTGATTCAGTCAAGGTTGCAGATAGCTCAATGGCCTGTCTAACTGTAGTAGGGTTGCTACCAGTCAAAATGTCTTGTATTGAGTCAGGGAGGCCATCAATGTACTTTTCGATTGCCTTATCCAAAGGCGTGACCATGTTTGGGCATAACAGACTTAACTCTTCATAACGGTCCGTGTAGGCTCGATGCTCACCGCTGTCTTGCTCAAGATTGTCGAATTCCCTTTCCAAAGCCCTGATCTCGTGTCGAGGACAGAATTCCTTCATCATAAGGGCTCTAAGTTCAGCCCATGTCTGTGCTAGAGCAACTTCTGCACCACGATCCCTCATAACCCCGTTCCACCACGTAAGGGCTCTCTTCTGGAACACACTCGAAGCAAACTCGACCTTGCGATTGTCAGGACACTGCACATGGCGGAAAGTATTCTCAATGCTCTCGAACCATTGAAGAAGCCCAGTTGCTCCCTCAGAACCACTAAACTTGAGTGGTTTCGCCGAGTTAAAACTCTTGAAATTGCATGGACCATTGTTGTTGTTGTTGGCTTGATTCCATAGAGTAAAGAGGTTTGGGAATTGAGCAGCCATTTGCTGCGCAATGATTTCTGCCAGTTCGGCAGTTGCTATCTGGTTCTCGCGTCGAGGAGGCATTCTAAAAGAGGAAACATGAAAGGAAACGAGTGAGAGAATTAGACGAAAAGAATGAGATGAAACAAATCTGATGAAAGCAAGGGTAGTGGTCAATTGTTTGTTACTACAAAGCAACAAACGACACACCGTGACTAATCAAAGTAAATGGGTCAAAAATAATGTATCGCGAAGACATGCTCGCCTATAAGTGAACACTCATCCCAAGAATTCCCAGGTAAGCACAACTGGTCTCGCGTCTGGTTGAGATGTATACGAAGTGCTTGCCTAGACAGAAAACTCAGAATACAGGCATTCACCCTTCCAGTTTGCACGTGTTCACATTATTTAAAACCCAAAACCTTGACGAGATTTTTGAAAACTCAAAGGGGTTCAAAACCTTATAACAGAGGGTTCAAAACCTAGTAATTAATCATCCTAGAACAGATGATTAGTTTTCAAAGCGGTTTTGAAATTTATGTTCTTGTTGTGGT
>JARYGA010030011.1:0-28280 GCA_030545235.1 Helianthus tuberosus | reverse complement strand
TCAGAATTTAGATAAACTTTTAACTTGTTAAGGGTTTGTCGTCACATTCGCAAGGCTTGAATGTATACGTTTAACATTACCGCATAGATGTTTGTATTAGTAAAGCATTAAATTTACAAAACATAACTTTTGATTTAAACAATGATTTATTCAAATATATTGTTTTGTACATTTCTTTCTTATAGGGTTGAGTAAATGCTTTTATTCACTATACACTTCATTTGATTATACATGAACATTTTTACATTGATGGTTTGTTTGGGTAAGTGATTTAAATAACGAGGCGTGTGTAATATGATAAAAGCATGGTGGATACGCCGCTGGTACTTCCTATATATAAGTGCTTTTATGATATTACATATCGTAGCGTTATTTAAACCATTTCAATTAGACATATTACATTTTACACAAATAACATATCTTCATAAAAACATTGTTTTACAAATAGCATATTTATACAAACTCATTTTACTTGGTTTTCATTTAACCATGCATCTTTCTTTTACATCATCTGATTTCTTATCGATTTTCGTATAATTCATAAAAGAAAACATTTTTAAGGTTCATGACTAACTTTTGTTAAACATTTTCTTTAAACTTACAAGTCATGAATCCTATTTTAATAAAACCTATGTATCTCACAGGCATTTTTATGCTGACGTACCTATTTTCACATGTGTTTTCAGGTGCTGTTGTTAGATGATTTGATGCAAACATAGGATTGGACGAGGGCCTTAGTGACAATAAAAGATGCAAGACTAGTTAAATATGTTATGTTTCTTTGTTTTTAAGACGATGTAACCTCTTAAAATATAATAAAACAAAATTTCAATTACCATGTGTTGTGAAACAATGATTCTGTTACTCCACTCCCCGACGATTCCGTCGCGGTTTGTTGTTTTACGCGGTCGGGGTGTGACACTTGCAAGTCCGTAATGCCTTATGTCTGTCGAACATGTTTTGTATTATATTTAGATCCGCCAGTGGATCCTTTCTTTACAACCGTCTGTATATTCTTTTCTTTATACGTTGAAACTTTCGGTTTGTAATAGTAATTTCTTCCAAGCCTTCCGTTGTGCTATAAATTGTGTATAATTGACTATGATGATATCAACTATGTCATGATACTCCCTAACGGGCCCACCGGTTTGTGGTTAAAATGTTGGGGTGTGACATCAAACCTTTCTAAAAGTAGAAAAAAAATAAAACAATTATGTAACACCTCAAAATTTCGTGGTAAATAGAATAAACGACACGTGTCATGTTTGACAAAACGCGTTGTAAACCCGGATTCTTTTTGATGTTCTGGCAGGAATTAAAGTGGCGTCATGTAAATTTTTACCTCTGAAACGACCTCAGTTATAAATTCCAAGGCCAATTAAATTTTATACACATCTATGTTTCCCTAAAATCAGTGAATTATTGTCATTGATAGATTTCCAGAAGCATGATTGGATCCCACAAAGAAAATCAATGGTTAACCTTATTATTCGGTACTTTATAATGGATTTAAATGAAACAAACTCAAATGGTAGGGTATAAACTGTTCAAGACATGTTTTAGGGGTCCCAAAGTGATGATATAATGCCCCAAAGTCAGAATTAATGGCTGCCCTTTCGAAACACCAACAAACAAAAAGAATCAGCCCCTGATGCATGCTTACGGACCGTAAGCATGTGCGCTTTACGGTCCGTAAACAGATGCCAGCGACGAAAAAACAGGCTGCAGCCTGTTTAACACGAATCTGACCCTTAAGGCCGGTTTTTCTCACATGTGATCGACCCCTAAACTATTCTAGGGCACTAGGGGCATGTGTATATCAGTTGTGGAGTGTTGTAGACTTTGTTGTCATCAATTCATGGTGCCTTGAACACTATATAAACCTCATAAGTTGCAACTCTTTGATCATTCCATTCTCAATCCAAGTCTGATCAATTGAGGAGCTTTCAAGCTGATTGCAAGGCCTCTCTAATCATCATTAAACACTTGGTAAGTTGACTAACCTTTCTAAATTAATTATAGCTTAGTATTTTAGCTAAAAGTCAAACCGACGTAACTACGGTTTGACTTCGTGATTAGTTAATGATAGCTCAGTCGTATGCCGAATTAAAAGTACCGTTAAGTAGGTAATTATATGGGTATTAAACCCTTATAAGGGCACGTACTGATTCCAGACCTAACTAGGTCGTTTGTCGGGTCAAACGTTGACCGAAAAAGTCAACAGAAATATAAAATATGATTTAATGCATGATTAGCAATACGTAATGCGTGTAAACTGTTTTAGACTTAATATAACCTGGTAATAAGTGTACGGACATGTCTAAACTCGTTCGACTCGACAACTCTCAGTTTTGAACCGGTTCGGAACCGAAAGTCCCGAAACTTTGACTTTCACGTTGACTTCAGTTCTGGCCCGAGTTAGATGGAATTAGAAATGCCTTAATGCTTCATTAGGGTTAGGTTACATGGTAGTATAAGCCTCTGTACTTGTTTCGTTGATTATCCAATTAATATGCAAGTTTCCGTTAATCGCTCATATGTTGACCGTTATGCCCTTATTACCTTAAAACATGAATTATGAAAATGTAAAAGTGTAGGAACCTTAAATACTGATATATAAACTTGTATGCAAAATTTGACATCAGTTTGACTTGTAGATTAAGAGTTATGCTCATTAGCGTAATTACGGTGCTTTATGTTAATAAAATGGCGTAATTAGCGTATAGCCTAATTAAACATACTTTTTGGTATCAAACGAATTACCCACTGATGTAATATATTATTTTGGGAATTTTAAAGATTTTTAATTAATTTTAGGCTGAGCATAACTCATAGTCGTAGGCTTAATTCGGTAGTTGTCGGTTTTGCCCTTACGGGCCATAAAATGAGTTTTACACATCTAAACGACTCCAAACCTTTTGCTACTGATTAGTTATGATAAATAAATTATTTTAAGCCTTCTGGAAATACAAAAATGTCAGATTTAAGTATCGAACCCGGTAATGGCCTTTAATCGTCTTAATTAGCGTTTTTAACGCATAATATGTTTTCAAATCATATTGGACATACCCGGGTTGATACCTACTGATATAAGAGGAAAATTATGATATTTTAATAGTAAGCAAAGGTTGATAAACTCAGACTTCAGTTTTGAGCTTTTCGGCTTATGTGAAATTACCAAAATATCCCTACGGGGCCTAGTTTGGTTAAAAATGATAAGTTTCACATACATGCTTTAGCCTACTGTTAAAACTCATCAAATTGAGTATGTTTTCTGTTTACATCAGACCTTTAACTCAGTTAGACATTTAAACTCTTTTACAAACTTTAAAATGACCAAACTACCCCTACGGGGCATAGTTTGTGTTTAAATTAGTTTCGGGCATAACGAAAGACACCTTACTGATGTCACAACATATTTGAGACATAATTAACTTAGGAAACCTGTATATAGCTCTCATGACTACCTGTCACGCTTATTACGCGTACGGTTCGGTTTATGTAACAAGTTTACATAAACTAGCCGAAACGGGTCAAACCTTAACGGTTTTATCTCAAAATCCAGAATGTGAATAATAAACCCATATTAAACAAGTCTCCAAACTTGTCGGGTCTGAATCACATTCTATCCGGTCTTCGCTTAATCGTGCGTACGAACCGTATCTTGAAACTAGCCGGTCTAAGCTTAAGCTTAATAAAAGACCCGTTAGAATTCTAATAGGTTATATTAAACCTTCGTTCCAGATTAGGAGAAACAGTAAAAGCTACGTGCATTCTACTTATTGTGATTTATACTTGCATCAGGTAAATACTTTTAACTTATTTTCCCTATACGGGCTTGGGTTACGGTACATAGCGTACCGCTTGATCGGGCATCAAATCTCCACGCTTAGTGGGTAGTTGAATAATTTGATCGGCTCGTTTAAACAGTCTTGCTTACTTTACAGCCTTTGGGGGGTTAATGACCATGTCCCGGATATCCTTGGCATCATCTTACGAGATGGCCGCGACTTGAGCACGGGGTGTAGGCGTACAACCGTGTATAACTCATTATTGTGGTGTGTCCATTGATCTTTAACCCGGATACGTTCCGGGCTACTGAACGCATAAGTAACATGTAATTCGTTCACAAGATTATAATATTAAATAATTCTCCCAAGTTAAATAAAATGATTTATGCCACGTGCATCCAAACCAATTTTCAATCATTTTCCAAAATGAGTCAGTTGGATGTATTTACCAGTGTAAACTGACGTATTTTCCCAAAAAGACTGAATGCAGGTACTAAACGAAATTGGCTGGATTGTCTCCTAAGCATCAATAAAAGTCTCGCAAGCTTAGGATGCCAGAAGTCTGTTGAACCATTAAATGTTTTTAATTCGATCCTACTGTGGATAAACACCGGATATTGTGACTTTGATTACAATAAATAAATTCGGTTGTATCTTATTTTAATTTGCTTCCGCTGTGCATTATTATATTGTGTTGTTTGACTATTACGTTGCCAACCACGTCACGATACTCCCCCACCGGGCCCACCGGTGACACGTGGAAATCGGGGTGTGACAGGTTGGTATCAGAGCCAACACTGAGCGAATTAAACACTAGCCTTTTGTGTTAAATCTCAGTTACACAATTTGCACATATCTAAACCTTCGAATCTAGACTTATAACCTAGGATAAATTCCACCTTATTCGGTTTTTGTTTTGTCCTTTAAATTTTATATTTTTGTTATTGTTATCTTATGCCTTATTGACAGGAACATCAAAATGCCTCCTAGATTCTTCCGAACACGAGGGCGTGGAAAGGGGCCAGTTACCGCCCCCAACGATCATGAAGCTGGACCTTCACGAAGGCGAGCTCCATCCAACACCGAGAGTGACGACCCTCGGGAAAACCGAAGAAACCAGTACGAGCCGGCAAGACGGTCGGTTTCGCATACTTCAACACCTCCTGCTCTAAATCCTTATGAACCCAATAACCCTCAACCATCCTACATACCACTTCAGAGATCCCTATCTCATCATTCATATGGAGACCCTACACCAGTTTTTCGGGGACAATTTAACCCGGTAGGGTTCATACCAGAGCCCGTGGGTTTTAACCCACTGGGTCCAGAGGACCACTTTTCAGGAGACCACGCAGACGATATGGACGAGGATACGGACCCCGTCATGCCAGCAAGTGGTACCCCAAACCATCCGATCGAGATCTCCGACGGATCGTCCTTTCACGGATCACCCTATGGTGGTCCAGACAGTTACCAAGCCCTGTTCGATCAACACCAGTGGTATTATACACCATCACACCACTCGTCGTCTCATGGGCAGCATCAGCAGCAGCAGTCTCAGCAGCAGCAGGAGCCACAACCACAGCCGCATCATCAAGATTCATCCGAGGATCACCGGTTTGTGGCAGTTACGCCACCACCTCCACCGCCACCAGTTCAACCAGCACCTCCTCAACCGCCAAGGCGTAGGAGAACCGGTGCACGCATGTCGGTACGACCGGGGGGCTTCAATTTCAGTTCCCCACAACAGTCGAGTGCTAGTCACTACCCGCCATACCAGGAGGACCCACAAATGAGTGGACCCTCCAACCCTGCTGTACTACAGCCACCGCCGATGGGATTTGAAAACCCAATCCCGGCATATGCGAGTGGCATGGGATACAACCCGTTTGAACCCCCAACGCATCATGACTATGGGTACGCGGAGGCTGATCCGTACATGGTAGCAGCGAACTACAGCACCCAAGAACCCTATGGGGACCCATGGGGGGTGAGTTACCCGACTCAGGGATACTCGATACCTCCTAGACCCATCATCCGGGCTCAATCGCAGCCACCTAGATTCTCACCACCCGAACATGAAGAACTCTTGCAAAGGTTGAATCAAGTTGAACGGGTAGTTCATGAGGACCGCAGGGAGAGGCAGACATTCTTCCAAGGATTAGTAGGCTTAATCAAGGGGAAGAACAAAAAGGATCGTTGAATCCTCCCATCTTCTGTGTAAGCCCCCGCGTAGGTGTATTTGATTGTTAAGCCCCTATGTGGGTATGTGTGTTGTATGATTGTATGAGCCCCTGCGTGGGCCTATCTTTCCATTTTCCGTTAACCCCTATGAGGGTATGATGTTTAGTTGTAAGGTCCCTGTGTGGGCCAGTTTGTTTGCTTAAAGCCCCTACGTGGGCAAGTACTTGTTTAAAACCCCTGCATGGGTAAATTTGTAGTTTGAAAGACCCGTTTAGGGCAAGTGTGTAATGCTTTGAATAAATGGAATAGTTATTTTTACAAATTTCATGATTGCCAATTGTGCATACATACCTATAAATAAAATAAATAAATTCAAAGCATTCCTTTTAAATTAATCTGCCTATGTAATTATTTAATTAAGGATCTTAAAGTGTGAAACCTAGCCTCGTGTCAAATATAAGACCGGGCCAAAATGGTAAGACCTGTTTAAAAAGATTCAAATCCCTGTTAACATCTTAAAACATGTTAACACTCCTGACAGAAGTGATTCGTTACAATCACATGTCATTTTATATGTATAAGGATTTTTTAGAAGATTCCAAACCCAATCATATGATCTCTGAATCATGGGTTAAGATCATCAAGTAAGATGATCATATTTTACCATCCGTTGGTAATATAATGCCTACGGGCTTTGCTCATTTTTACATGGGTCAAAAGACAGATGTAGCTTTGACTCACTGTCTGAAAAAGGTAATAAAATATATTTAAACCTTAAAAGCCTTGATTCTCTGAAATCATAGCTTATAATTTAAATTGTCCATGTGACTAAGCCTTATGTGCTAACATATATTGTTATTATATATATTTAGGATAAAATTTAAATTGAAATCCTAAATTAATGCGATTAATAAGTTAACCAAATATGGTCTCTGTTTACCATGGCTAACGAATTACCCTAAGGGGTAATTCCATAATAAAATCCCAAATAAAATATTGACCTTGTTTTCTGCAACAGTTCAATACAAATGGCTGACTCCAATGAAGGCAATAGCCATCCTGTGGAGCCGAATGAGAAGGCCCAGATTACATTAACGGGTGCTGAACTAAAAGCAATCATAGACGGCGCTATCACACAAGCTTTGGATAGACAGTATGAGGAATACAGTGGTACTCGGAGTAGGACCCACTCTGCGTCACATTCAAAGCCCAGGACACATTCTGAGGCTCATAACAAGCCTCCTCCCAAAAAGGATGGACCCAAGAAAGACGGGGATGACCGTCAGTCCACCAACAATCAAAGTGACCCATCTCAGCATATAGTACTGCATCAAGGACCCCGTAACAAGGGTAGCACTTATAAGTACTTCGTGTCTTGTAAACCCAGGGATTTTAATGGGGAGAAAGGAGCCGTCGATTGCATGACATGGCTCGACGAAATGGACACGGTGGTGGATATCAGCGGGTGCGCTGAAAGGGATATAGTTAAGTTTGTGTCACAGTCCTTCATGGGTGAAGCACTGGCATGGTGGAGATCCCTGATGGAGGCCTCCGGAAAGATCCCGTTGTATAGCATGTCGTGGGATCAATTTATTGCCCTGATCAAGGAAAATTTCTGCCCTCAACATGAGGTGGAAAAGATAGAATCTGACTTCCTATCGTTGGTGATGAAGAACCTCGACTGCCAAGCTTACCTGACAAGCTTCAATACGCTGTCCCGGTTGGTTCCCTACCTGGTAACCCCGGAGCCAAAGAGAATCGCTCGCTTTATTGGTGGATTAGAACCCGAGATCAAGTCCAGTGTAAAAGCTTCTCGGCCAGTTACCTTCAGGTCTGTAACTGACCTTTCCTTATCCCTCACTCTGGATGCGGTCCGACAGAGATCGCAGAGGAATAAGGAGGCGGAGAAGAGGAAGCAGGAAGATAATGGTTCGCGAGGATCAAACAAGAAGCACCGGGGGAACGGTGATCAAAAGAAAGGATCGGAGTCGAGGAAAGACGGGCATCGTTCAGGTGAGAAGCCCACATGCAAAACTTGCAAGAAACAGCACTTTGGAAAGTGCAGACTGGAGTCGAACTCGCAGACTCAGTCAAAACCTTTTGCCTGTGGTATTTGCAAGTCCACGGATCACAAAACCGTGGATTGCAAGAAGATAAAGGATGCAACGTGCTACCGTTGCAACGAAAAGGGGCACATCAAGACTAACTGCCCAAAATACAATAAGAAGCCTGAAGAGGCTAAGAAGACTAATGCCAGAGTCTTCAGAATGGATGCGAAAGAAGCTGTGAAAGACGATAATGTCATAACAGGTACCTTCCTTGTAAATGATGTCTTTGCAAGAGTACTTTTTGATTCAGGCGCCGATAAGTCTTTCGTAGATCATAAGTTTTGTAAATTGTTGAATTTACCTGTCAAAACCTTAAACGCAAACTATGAGGTAGAGTTAGCAGATGGTACCATAGAAACCGTCTCTACTGTGTTAGATGGATGTGTTATATCCATTAAGAACCATTCTTTTCCTCTGTCTCTACTTCCGTTTAAGTTAGCCGGATTTGACATAGTTCTGGGTATGGACTGGTTATCTCATAACCAGGCCCAAATTGTCTGTAACATGAAGCAAGTAGTGATAAAGACTCCGTCTGATGAGTCACTTACCATTCGGGGAGATACCCAGTATGGACTACCTGAGCACGTGACCATGCTCAAGGCTTCAAAGTGTTTGAAGAAGGGGTGTGTCATCTACATGGCACAGGTGATTATTGATGAGCCCAAACCGAAGTTAGAAGACATCCCTATCATCTCTGAATACCCAGAAGTGTTCCCTGAAGATCTACCTGGTTTACCACCAGATAGACAAGTTGAATTTAGGATCGATATCATCCCAGGAGCGGCACCAGTTGCTAGAGCACCATACAGATTGGCACCCACTGAAATGAAGGAGTTGCGGACGCAGCTAGATGAATTGCTGGCTAAGGGTTTCATTCGACCTAGTTCATCTCCTTGGGGAGCGCCGATCTTGTTTGTCAAGAAGAAGGATGGGTCGATGCGTCTGTGCATCGACTATCGCGAGCTTAATAAAGTCACGATCAAAAATAGATATCCATTGCCCAGGATCGCCGATTTGTTCGATCAGCTTCAAGGGGCAAGTTACTTCTCAAAGATTGATCTGAGGTCAGGTTACCATCAGTTGAAGGTTAAGGATGAAGACGTTCACAAGACTGCATTTAGGACTCGTTACGGTCACTACGAGTTCCTAGTGATGCCTTTTGGGCTCACTAATGCACCAGCCGCGTTCATGGATCTCATGAATCGCGTCTGCAAGCCTTACTTAGATAAATTTGTTATCGTCTTCATCGATGACATCCTTATTTATTCTAAGAATCAAGCTGACCACGAGAAACACCTTCGTTGTATTCTCAAACTTCTACGTCAGGAGAAGCTCTACGCCAAATTCTCTAAGTGTGAATTTTGGCTACGAGAAGTCCAATTTCTTGGACACGTGGTTAGTGAGAGTGGTATCCAGGTGGATCCCGCTAAAGTTGAAGCTGTTATGAATTGGCAAGAGCCAAAGACGCCTACAGAGATTCGTAGCTTCCTGGGATTGGCAGGATATTACAGGCGTTTCATTGAAAACTTTTCAAGGATTGCTGCACCCCTAACCTCCTTAACGAAGAAGAAAGCAAAGTTCGTTTGGGGCCCTAAGCAGCAAGAGTCCTTCGATGTTTTGAGACAAAAGTTGAGCAACGCTCCTGTGCTTACATTACCTGAAGGCGCTGAAGAATTTGTAGTTTATTGTGATGCATCACACACTGGCATGGGGTGTGTGCTCATGCAGAAAGGCAAGGTTATTGCCTATGCATCACGACAGTTAAAGGTGCACGAAAAGAATTACACCACCCATGACTTGGAATTGGGTGCCGTTGTGTTCGCACTAAAACTGTGGAGGCACTATCTTTATGGAATCAAGTTTGTGATCTATTCTGATCACAAGAGCCTCCAGCATCTGTTTAATCAGAAAGAATTAAACATGAGGCAACGCCGTTGGATGGAAACCTTGAATGACTATGATTGCGAAATCAAGTATCATCCCGGCAAAGCGAATGTAGTCGCTGACGCCTTGAGCAGAAAGGAAAGGGTTAAACCCATTCGAATTAACGCCAAGCGTATGGAGATAAAGAACAGTTTGATAGAAAGGGTGTTAGCTGCACAGAAGGAAGCTGTGTTGGAAGCTAACTATCCTAATGAAAAGTTAGGAGTAACTGAGGAGCAGTTAACTCTTAGCAAGGACGGAATTCTGCGATTAAATGGACGAATATGGGTTCCAATTTTTGGAGGACTTCGTGATGTAATCCTCCAAGAAGCCCATAGTTCCAAATACTCCGTTCATCCTGGAGCTGATAAGATGTACCAGGATTTGAAGGCAAATTATTGGTGGATAGGCTTGAAAAAGTCTGTAGCCGCCCATGTAGCAAAATGCTTGACATGTGCGCAAGTCAAAGCCGAGCATCAGAAACCGTCAGGTTTGCTACAACAGCCTGAACTTCCTACGTGGAAGTGGGAAATGGTAACTATGGATTTTATTACCAAGTTACCCAAGACGAGGAAAGGAAATGATACGATATAGGTTATAGTTGACCGACTGACTAAGTCAGCTCATTTCTTACCCATCAAGGAGACTTATAGCTCCGATATGTTAGCCCAATTATACGTTGATAAGATTGTAGCCTTACACGGCATACCTGTAGCTATTATCTCTGATAGAGATACTAGGTACACGTCACATTTTTGGAAGAGCTTCCAGCAATCTTTGGGCACACGTTTGAACTTTAGTACGGCTTACCATCCTCAGACAGACGGTCAGAGTGAGCGTACTATTCAAACGTTGGAAGACATGCTACGCGCATGTGCGATCGATTTGGGAGGTAGCTGGGATAAGAACCTACCATTGATCGAATTCTCCTACAACAATAGCTACCATACCAGCATAAAGGCTGCGCCTTTTGAGGCATTATACGGTAGAAAGTGTAGATCGCCAGTTTGTTGGGCGGAAGTTGGAAAAGTCCAGTTATCAGGACCAGAAATCGTATTCGAAACGACGGACAAGATTGTCCAGATTCGTAACAATCTCCAAACTGCCCGGGATAGGCAGAAGAGTTACGCGGATCCAAGTCGTAAGGATTTTCACTTCGAAGTAGGTGACAAAGTCCTACTTAAAGTGTCACCCTGGAAAGGAGTGATGCGATTTGGTAAGAAAGGCAAACTAAGCCCGAGATACATAGGACCTTTCGAGGTTATCGAACGTGTCGGGTCAGTTGCCTATAAGTTGAACTTACCAGAAGAGCTCAGTGGAATTCACAATGTGTTCCACATCTGCTATCTGAAGAAGTGTTCCGCTGACGAATCACATGTCATGCCACATACAGATGTGCATATAGACGCGAGCTTAAAATTTGTGGAAAAACCTTTGTCGATTGAAGATCGACAGGTAAGAAAGCTTCGAAGGAAGCATATACCTTTTGTAAAGGTCAAATGGGATGCCCGTAGAGGTCCCGAATATACGTGGGAGTTAGAATCCACCATGAAAGAAAAATACCCTTATTTATTTCAGTAAATCTCGGGTCGAGATTTATTTTAAGGGGGTGAGGATGTAACACCTCAAAATTTCATGGTAAATAGAATAAACGACACGTATCATGTTTGACAAAACGCGTTGTAAACTCGGATTCTTTTTGATGTTCTGGCAGGAATTAAAGTGGCGTCATGTAAATTTTTACCTCTGAAACGACCTCAGTTATAAATTGCAAGGCCAATTAAATTTTATACACATCTATGTTTCCCTAAAATCAGTGAATTATTGTCATTGATAGATTTCCAGAAGCATGATTGGATCCCACGAAGAAAATGAATGGTTAACCTTATTATTCGGTACTTTATAATGGATTTAAATGAAACAAACTCAAATGGTAGGGTATAAACTGTTCAAGACATGTTTTAGGGGTCCCAAAGTGATGATATAATGCCCCAAAGTCAGAATTAATGGCTGCCCTTTCGAAACACCAACAAACAAAAAGAATCAGCCCCTGATGCATGCTTACGGACCGTAAGCATGTGCGCTTTACGGTCCGTAAACAGATGCCAGGGACGAAAAAACAGGCTGCAGCCTGTTTAACACGAATCTGACCCTTAAGGCCGGTTTTTCTCACATGTGATCGACCCCTAAACTATTCTAGGGCACTAGGGGCATGTGTATATCAGTTGTGGAGTGTTGTAGACTTTGTTGTCATCAATTCATGGTGCCTTGAACACTATATAAACCTCATAAGTTGCAACTCTTTGATCATTCCATTCTCAATCCAAGTCTGATCAATTGAGGAGCTTTCAAGCTGATTGCAAGGCCTCTCTAATCATCATTAAACACTTGGTAAGTTGACTAACCTTTCTAAATTAATTATAGCTTAGTATTTTAGCTAAAAGTCAAACCGACGTAACTACGGTTTGACTTCGTGATTAGTTAATGATAGCTCAGTCGTATGCCGAATTAAAAGTACCGTTAAGTAGGTAATTATATGGGTATTAAACCCTTATAAGGGCACGTACTGATTCCAGACCTAACTAGGTCGTTTGTCGGGTCAAACGTTGACCGAAAAAGTCAACAGAAATATAAAATATGATTTAATGCATGATTAGCAATACGTAATGCGTGTAAACTGTTTTAGACTTAATATAACCTGGTAATAAGTGTACGGACATGTCTAAACTCGTTCGACTCGACAACTCTCAGTTTTGAACCGGTTCGGAACCGAAAGTCCCGAAACTTTGACTTTCACGTTGACTTCAGTTCTGGCCCGAGTTAGATGGAATTAGAAATGCCTTAATTCTTCATTAGGGTTAGGTTACATGGTAGTATAAGCCTCTGTACTTGTTTCGTTGATTATCCAATTAATATGCAAGTTTCCGTTAATCGCTCATATGTTGACCGTTATGCCCTTATTACCTTAAAACATGAATTATGAAAATGTAAAAGTGTAGGAACCTTAAATACTGATATATAAACTTGTATGCAAAATTTGACATCAGTTTGACTTGTAGATTAAGAGTTATGCTCATTAGCGTAATTACGGTGCTTTATGTTAATAAAATGGCGTAATTAGCGTATAGCCTAATTAAACATACTTTTTGGTATCAAACGAATTACCCACTGATGTAATATATTATTTTGGGAATTTTAAAGATTTTTAATTAATTTTAGGCTGAGCATAACTCATAGTCGTAGGCTTAATTCGGTAGTTGTCGGTTTTGCCCTTACGGGCCATAAAATGAGTTTTACACATCTAAACGACTCCAAACCTTTTGCTACTGATTAGTTATGATAAATAAATTATTTTAAGCCTTCTGGAAATACAAAAATGTCAGATTTAAGTATCGAACCCGGTAATGGCCTTTAATCGTCTTAATTAGCGTTTTTAACGCATAATACGTTTTCAAATCATATTGGACATACCCGGGTTGATACCTACTGATATAAGAGGCAAATTATGATATTTTAATAGTAAGCAAAGGTTGATAAACTCAGACTTCAGTTTTGAGCTTTTCGGCTTATGTGAAATTACCAAAATACCCCTACGGGGCCTAGTTTGGTTAAAAATGATAAGTTTCACATACATGCTTTAGCCTACTGTTAAAACACATCAAATTGAGTATGTTTGCTGTTTACATCAGACCTTTAACTCAGTTAGACATTTAAACTCTTTTACAAACTTTAAAATGACCAAACTACCCCTACGGGGCATAGTTTGTGTTTAAATTAGTTTCGGGCATAACGAAAGACACCTTACTGATGTCACAACATATTTGAGACATAATTAACTTAGGAAACCTGTATATAGCTCTCATGACTACCTGTCACGCTTATTACGCGTACGGTTCGGTTTATGTAACAAGTTTACATAAACTAGCCGAAACGGGTCAAACCTTAACGGTTTTATCTCAAAATCCAGAATGTGAATAATAAACCCATATTAAACAAGTCTCCAAACTTGTCGGGTCTGAATCACATTCTATCCGGTCTTCGCTTAATCGTGCGTACGAACCGTATCTTGAAACTAGCCGGTCTAAGCTTAAGCTTAATAAAAGACCCGTTAGAATTCTAATAGGTTATATTAAACCTTCGTTCCAGATTAGGAGAAACAGTAAAAGCTACGTGCATTCTGCTTATTGTGATTTATACTTGCATCAGGTAAATACTTTTAACTTATTTTCCCTATACGGGCTTGGGTTACGGTACATAGCGTACCGCTTGATCGGGCATCAAATCTCCACGCTTAGTGGGTAGTTGAATAATTTGATCGGCTCGTTTAAACAGTCTTGCTTACTTTACAGCCTTTGGGGGGTTAATGACCATGTCCCGGATATCCTTGGCATCATCTTACGAGATGGCCGCGACTTGAGCACGGGGTGTAGGCGTACAACCGTGTATAACTCATTATTGTGGTGTGTCCATTGATCTTTAACCCGGATACGTTCCGGGCTACTGAACGCATAAGTAACATGTAATTCGTTCACAAGATTATAATATTAAATAATTCTCCCAAGTTAAATAAAATGATTTATGCCACGTGCATCCAAACCAATTTTCAATCATTTTCCAAAATGAGTCAGTTGGATGTATTTACCAGTGTAAACTGACGTATTTTCCCAAAAAGACTGAATGCAGGTACTAAACGAAATTGGCTGGATTGTCTCCTAAGCATCAATAAAAGTCTCGCAAGCTTAGGATGCCAGAAGTCTGTTGAACCATTAAATGTTTTTAATTCGATCCTACTGTGGATAAACACCGGATATTGTGACTTTGATTACAATAAATAAATTCGGTTGTATCTTATTTTAATTTGCTTCCGCTGTGCATTATTATATTGTGTTGTTTGACTATTACGTTGCCAACCACGTCACGATACTCCCCCACCGGGCCCACCGGTGACACGTGGAAATCGGGGTGTGACAGGTTGGTATCAGAGCCAACACTGAGCGAATTAAACACTAGCCTTTTGTGTTAAATCTCAGTTACACAATTTGCACATATCTAAACCTTCGAGTCTAGACTTATAACCTAGGATAAATTCCACCTTATTCGGTTTTTGTTTTGTCCTTTAAATTTTATATTTTTGTTATTGTTATCTTATGCCTTATTGACAGGAACATCAAAATGCCTCCTAGATTCTTCCGAACTCGAGGGCGTGGAAAGGGGCCAGTTACCGCCCGCAACGATCATGAAGCTGGACCTTCACGAAGGCGAGCTCCATCCAACACCGAGAGTGACGACCCTCGGGAAAACCGAAGAAACCAGTACGAGCCGGCCAGACGGTCGGTTTCGCATACTTCAACACCTCCTGCTCTAAATCCTTATGAACCCAATAACCCTCAACCATCCTACATACCACTTCAGAGATCCCTATCTCATCATTCATATGGAGACCCTACACCAGTTTTTCGGGGACAATTTAACCCGGTAGGGTTCATACCAGTGCCCGTGGGTTTTAACCCACTGGGTCCAGAGGACCACTTTTCAGGAGACCACGCAGACGATATGGACGAGGATACGGACCCCGTCATGCCAGCAAGTGGTACCCCAAACCATCCGATCGAGATCTCCGACGGATCGTCCTTTCACGGATCACCCTATGGTGGTCCAGACAGTTACCAAGCCCTGTTCGATCAACACCAGTGGTATTATACACCATCACACCACTCGTCGTCTCATGGGCAGCATCAGCAGCAGCAGTCTCAGCAACAGCAGGAGCCACAACCACAGCCGCATCATCAAGATTCATCCGAGGATCACCGGTTTGTGGCAGTTACGCCACCACCTCCACCGCCACCAGTTCAACCAGCACCTCCTCAACCGCCAAGGCATAGGAGAACCGGTGCACGCATGTCGGTACGACCGGGGGGCTTCAATTTCAGTTCCCCACAACAGTCGAGTGCTAGTCACTACCCGCCATACCAGGAGGACCCACAAATGAGTGGACCCTCCAACCCTGCTGTACTACAGCCGTCGCCGATGGGATTTGAAAACCCAATCCCGGCATATGCGAGTGGCATGGGATACAACCCGTTTGAACCCCCAACGCATCATGACTATGGGTACGCGGAGGCTGATCCGTACATGGTAGCAGCGAACTACAGCACCCAAGAACCCTATGGGGACCCATGGGGGGTGAGTTACCCGACTTAGGGATACTCGATACCTCCTAGACCCATCATCCGGGCTCAATCACAGCCACCTAGATTCTCACCACCCGAACATGAAGAACTCTTGCAAAGGTTGAATCAAGTTGAACGGGTAGTTCATGAGGACCGCAGGGAGAGGCAGACATTCTTCCAAGGATTAGTAGGCTTAATCAAGGGGAAGAACAAAAAGGATCGTTGAATCCTCCCATCTTCTGTGTAAGCCCCCGCGTAGGTGTATTTGATTGTTAAGCCCCTATGTGGGTATGTGTGTTGTATGATTGTATGAGCCCCTGCGTGGGCCTATCTTTCCATTTTCCATTAACCCCTATGAGGGTATGATGTTTAGTTGTAAGGTCCCTGCGTGGGCCAGTTTGTTTGCTTAAAGCCCCTACGTGGGCAAGTACTTGTTTAAAACCCCTGCATGGGTAAATTTGTAGTTTGAAAGACCCGTTTAGGGCAAGTGTGTAATGCTTTGAATAAATGGAATAGTTATTTTTACAAATTTCATGATTGCCAATTGTGCATACATACCTATAAATAAAATAAATAAATTCAAAGCATTCCTTTTAAATTAATCTGCCTATGTAATTATTTAATTAAGGATCTTAAAGTGTGAAACCTAGCCTCGTGTCAAATATAAGACCGGGCCAAAATGGTAAGACCTGTTTAAAAAGATTCAAATCCCTGTTAACATCTTAAAACATGTTAACACTCCTGACAGAAGTGATTCGTTACAATCACATGTCATTTTATATGTATAAGGATTTTTTAGAAGATTCCAAACCCAATCATATGATCTCTGAATCATGGGTTAAGATCATCAAGTAAGATGATCATATTTTACCATACGTTGGTAATATAATGCCTACGGGCTTTGCTCATTTCTACATGGGTCAAAAGACAGATGTAGCTTTGACTCACTGTCTGAAAAAGGTAATAAAATATATTTAAACCTTAAAAGCCTTGATTCTCTGAAATCATAGCTTATAATTTAAATTGTCCATGTGACTAAGCCTTATGTGCTAACATATATTGTTATTATATATATTTAGGATAAAATTTAAATTGAAATCCTAAATTAATGCGATTAATAAGTTAACCAAATATGGTCTCTGTTTACCATGGTTAACGAAATACCCTAAGGGGTAATTCCATAATAAAATCCCAAATAAAATATTGACCTTGTTTTCTGCAACAGTTCAATACAAATGGCTGACTCCAATGAAGGCAATAGCCATCCTGTGGAGCCGAATGAGAACGCCCAGATTACATTAACGGGTGCTGAACTAAAAGCAATCATAGACGGCGCTATCACACAAGCTTTGGATAGACAGTATGAGGAATACAGTGGTACTCGGAGTAGGACCCACTCTGCGTCACATTCAAAGCCCAGGACACATTCTGAGGCTCATAACAAGCCTCCTCCCAAAAAGGATGGACCCAAGAAAGACGGGGATGACCGTCAGTCCACCAACAATCAAAGTGACCCATCTCAGCATATAGTACTGCATCAAGGACCCCGTAACAAGGGTTGCACTTATAAGTACTTCGTGTCTTGTAAACCCAGGGATTTTAATGGGGAGAAAGGAGCCGTCGATTGCATGACATGGCTCGACGAAATGGACACGGTGGTGGATATCAGCGGGTGCGCTGAAAGGGATATAGTTAAGTTTGTGTCACAGTCCTTCAAGGGTGAAGCACTGGCATGGTGGAGATCCCTGATGGAGGCCTCCGGAAAGATCCCGTTGTATAGCATGTCGTGGGATCAATTTATTGCCCTGATCAAGGAAAATTTCTGCCCTCAACATGAGGTGGAAAAGATAGAATCTGACTTCCTATCGTTGGTGATGAAGAACCTCGACTGCCAAGCTTACCTGACAAGCTTCAATACGCTGTCCCGGTTGGTTCCCTACCTGGTAACCCCGGAGCCAAAGAGAATCGCTCGCTTTATTGGTGGATTAGAACCCGAGATCAAGTCCAGTGTAAAAGCTTCTCGGCCAGTTACCTTCAGGTCTGTAACTGACCTTTCCTTATCCCTCACTCTGGATGCGGTCCGACAGAGATCGCAGAGGAATAAGGAGGCGGAGAAGAGGAAGCGGGAAGATAATGGTTCGCGAGGATCAAACAAGAAGCACCGGGGGAACGGTGATCAAAAGAAAGGATCGGAGTCGAGGAAAGACGGGCATCGTTCAGGTGAGAAGCCCACATGCAAAACTTGCAAGAAACAGCACTTTGGAAAGTGCAGACTGGAGTCGAACTCGCAGACTCAGTCAAAACCTTTTGCCTGTGGTATTTGCAAGTCCACGGATCACAAAACCGTGGATTGCAAGAAGATAAAGGATGCAACGTGCTACCGTTGCAACGAAAAGGGGCACATCAAGACTAACTGCCCAAAATACAATAAGAAGCCTGAAGAGGCTAAGAAGACTAATGCCAGAGTCTTCAGAATGGATGCGAAAGAAGCTGTGAAAGACGATAATGTCATAACAGGTACCTTCCTTGTAAATGATGTCTTTGCAAGAGTACTTTTTGATTCAGGCGCCGATAAGTCTTTCGTAGATCATAAGTTTTGTAAATTGTTGAATTTACCTGTCAAAACCTTAAACGCAAACTATGAGGTAGAGTTAGCAGATGGTACCATAGAAACCGTCTCTACTGTGTTAGATGGATGTGTTATATCCATTAAGAACCATTCTTTTCCTCTGTCTCTACTTCCGTTTAAGTTAGCCGGATTTGACATAGTTCTGGGTATGGACTGGTTATCTCATAACCAGGCCCAAATTGTCTGTAACATGAAGCAAGTAGTGATAAAGACTCCGTCTGATGAGTCACTTACCATTCGGGGAGATACCCAGTATGGACTACCTGAGCACGTGACCATGCTCAAGGCTTCGAAGTGTTTGAAGAAGGGGTGTGTCATCTACATGGCACAGGTGATTATTGATGAGCCCAAACCGAAGTTAGAAGACATCCCTATCATCTCTGAATACCCAGAAGTGTTCCCTGAAGATCTACCTGGTTTACCACCAGATAGACAAGTTGAATTTAGGATCGATATCATCCCAGGAGCGGCACCAGTTGCTAGAGCACCATACAGATTGGCACCCACTGAAATGAAGGAGTTGCGGACGTAGCTAGATGAATTGCTGGCTAAGGGTTTCATTCGACCTAGTTCATCTCCTTGGGGAGCGTCGATCTTGTTTGTCAAGAAGAAGGATGGGTCGATGCGTCTGTGCATCGACTAACGCGAGCTTAATAAAGTCACGATCAAAAATAGATATCCATTGCCCAGGATCGACGATTTGTTCGATCAGCTTCAAGGGGCAAGTTACTTCTCAAAGATTGATCTGAGGTCAGGTTACCATCAGTTGAAGGTTAAGGATGAAGACGTTCACAAGACTGCATTTAGGACTCGTTACGGTCACTACGAGTTCCTAGTGATGCCTTTTGGGCTCACTAATGCACCAGCCGCGTTCATGGATCTCATGAATCGCGTCTGCAAGCCTTACTTAGATAAATTTGTTATCGTCTTCATCGATGACATCCTTATTTATTCTAAGAATCAAGCTGACCACGAGAAACACCTTCGTTGTATTCTCAAACTTCTACGTCAGGAGAAGCTCTACGCCAAATTCTCTAAGTGTGAATTTTGGCTACGAGAAGTCCAATTTCTTGGACACGTGGTTAGTGAGAGTGGTATCCAGGTGGATCCCACTAAAGTTGAAGCTGTTATGAATTGGCAAGAGCCAAAGACGCCTACAGAGATTCGTAGCTTCCTGGGATTGGCAGGATATTACAGGCGTTTCATTGAAAACTTTTCAAGGATTGCTGCACCCCTAACCTCCTTAACGAAGAAGAAAGTAAAGTTCGTTTGGGGCCCTAAGCAGCAAGAGTCCTTCGATGTTTTGGGACAAAAGTTGAGCAACGCTCCTGTGCTTACATTACCTGAAGGCGCTGAAGAATTTGTAGTTTATTGTGATGCATCACACACTGGCATGGGGTGTGTGCTCATGCAGAAAGGCAAGGTTATTGCCTATGCATCACGACAGTTAAAGGTGCACGAAAAGAATTACACCACCCATGACTTGGAATTGGGTGCCGTTGTGTTCGCACTAAAACTGTGGAGGCACTATCTTTATGGAATCAAGTTTGTGATCTATTCTGATCACAAGAGCCTCCAGCATCTGTTTAATCAGAAAGAATTAAACATGAGGCAACGCCGTTGGATGGAAACCTTGAATGACTATGATTGCGAAATCAAGTATCATCCCGGCAAAGCGAATGTAGTCGCTGACGCCTTGAGCAGAAAGGAAAGGGTTAAACCCATTCGAATTAACGCCAAGCGTATGGAGATAAAGAACAGTTTGATAGAAAGGGTGTTAGCTGCACAGAAGGAAGCTGTGTTGGAAGCTAACTATCCTAATGAAAAGTTAGGAGTAACTGAGGAGCAGTTAACTCTTAGCAAGGACGGAATTCTGCGATTAAATGGACGAATATGGGTTCCAATTTTTGGAGGACTTCGTGATGTAATCCTCCAAGAAGCCCATAGTTCCAAATACTCCGTTCATCCTGGAGCTGATAAGATGTACCAGGATTTGAAGGCAAATTATTGGTGGATAGGCTTGAAAAAGTCTGTAGCCGCCCATGTAGCAAAATGCTTGACATGTGCGCAAGTCAAAGCCGAGCATCAGAAACCGTCAGGTTTGCTACAACAGCCTGAACTTCCTACGTGGAAGTGGGAAATGGTAACTATGGATTTTATTACCAAGTTACCCAAGACGAGGAAAGGAAATGATACGATATGGGTTATAGTTGACCGACTGACTAAGTCAGCTCATTTCTTACCCATCAAGGAGACTTATAGCTCCGATATGTTAGCCCAATTATACGTTGATAAGATTGTAGCCTTACACGGCATACCTGTAGCTATTATCTCTGATAGAGATACTAGGTACACGTCACATTTTTGGAAGAGCTTCCAGCAATCTTTGGGCACACGTTTGAACTTTAGTACGGCTTACCATCCTCAGACAGACGGTCAGAGTGAGCGTACTATTCAAACGTTGGAAGACATGCTACGCGCATGTGCGATCGATTTGGGAGGTAGCTGGGATAAGAACCTACCATTGATCGAATTCTCCTACAACAATAGCTACCATACCAGCATAAAGGCTGCGCCTTTTGAGGCATTATACGGTAGAAAGTGTAGATCGCCAGTTTGTTGGGCGGAAGTTGGAGAAGTCCAGTTATCAGGACCAGAAATCGTATTCGAAACGACGGACAAGATTGTCCAGATTCGTAACAATCTCCAAGCTGCCCGGGATAGGCAGAAGAGTTACGCGGATCCAAGTCGTAAGGATTTTCACTTCGAAGTAGGTGACAAAGTCCTACTTAAAGTGTCACCCTGGAAAGGAGTGATGCGATTTGGTAAGAAAGGCAAACTAAGCCCGAGATACATAGGACCTTTCGAGGTTATCGAACGTGTCGGGTCAGTTGCCTATAAGTTGAACTTACCAGAAGAGCTCAGTGGAATTCACAATGTGTTCCACATCTGCTATCTGAAGAAGTGTTCCGCTGACGAATCACATGTCATGCCACATACAGATGTGCATATAGACGCGAGCTTAAAATTTGTGGAAAAACCTTTGTCGATTGAAGATCGACAGGTAAGAAAGCTTCGAAGGAAGCATATACCTTTTGTAAAGGTCAAATGGGATGCCCGTAGAGGTCCCGAATATACGTGGGAGTTAGAATCCACCATGAAAGAAAAATACCCTTATTTATTTCAGTAAATCTCGGCTCGAGATTTATTTTAAGGGGGTGAGGATGTAACACCTCAAAATTTCGTGGTAAATAGAATAAACGACACGTGTCATGTTTGACAAAACGCGTTGTAAACCCGGATTCTTTTTGATGTTCTGGCAGGAATTAAAGTGGCGTCATGTAAATTTTTACCTCTGAAACGACCTCAGTTATAAATTCCAAGGCCAATTAAATTTTATACACATCTATGTTTCCCTAAAATCAGTGAATTATTGTCATTGATAGATTTCCAGAAGCATGATTGGATCCCACGAAGAAAATGAATGGTTAACCTTATTATTCGGTACTTTATAATGGATTTAAATGAAACAAACTCAAATGGTAGGGTATAAACTGTTCAAGACATGTTTTAGGGGTCCCAAAGTGATGATATAATGCCCCAAAGTCAGAATTAATGGCTGCCCTTTCGAAACACCAACAAACAAAAAGAATCAGCCCCTGATGCATGCTTACGGACCGTAAGCATGTGCGCTTTACGGTCCGTAAACAGATGCCAGCGACGAAAAAACAGGCTGCAGCCTGTTTAACACGAATCTGACCCTTAAGGCCGGTTTTTCTCACATGTGATCGACCCCTAAACTATTCTAGGGCACTAGGGGCATGTGTATATCAGTTGTGGAGTGTTGTAGACTTTGTTGTCATCAATTCATGGTGCCTTGAACACTATATAAACCTCATAAGTTGCAACTCTTTGATCATTCCATTCTCAATCCAAGTCTGATCAATTGAGGAGCTTTCAAGCTGATTGCAAGGCCTCTCTAATCATCATTAAACACTTGGTAAGTTGACTAACCTTTCTAAATTAATTATAGCTTAGTATTTTAGCTAAAAGTCAAACCGACGTAACTACGGTTTGACTTCGTGATTAGTTAATGATAGCTCAGTCGTATGCCGAATTAAAAGTACCGTTAAGTAGGTAATTATATGGGTATTAAACCCTTATAAGGGCACGTACTGATTCCAGACCTAACTAGGTCGTTTGTCGGGTCAAACGTTGACCGAAAAAGTCAACAGAAATATAAAATATGATTTAATGCATGATTAGCAATACGTAATGCGTGTAAACTGTTTTAGACTTAATATAACCTGGTAATAAGTGTACGGACATGTCTAAACTCGTTCGACTCGACAACTCTCAGTTTTGAACCGGTTCGGAACCGAAAGTCCCGAAACTTTGACTTTCACGTTGACTTCAGTTCTGGCCCAAGTTAGATGGAATTAGAAATGCCTTAATGCTTCATTAGGGTTAGGTTACATGGTAGTATAAGCCTCTGTACTTGTTTCGTTGATTATCCAATTAATATGCAAGTTTCCGTTAATCGCTCATATGTTGACCGTTATGCCCTTATTACCTTAAAACATGAATTATGAAAATGTAAAAGTGTAGGAACCTTAAATACTGATATATAAACTTGTATGCAAAATTTGACATCAGTTTGACTTGTAGATTAAGAGTTATGCTCATTAGCGTAATTACGGTGCTTTATGTTAATAAAATGGCGTAATTAGCGTATAGCCTAATTAAACATACTTTTTGGTATCAAACGAATTACCCACTGATGTAATATATTATTTTGGGAATTTTAAAGATTTTTAATTAATTTTAGGCTGAGCATAACTCATAGTCGTAGGCTTAATTCGGTAGTTGTCGGTTTTGCCCTTACGGGCCATAAAATGAGTTTTACACATCTAAACGACTCCAAACCTTTTGCTACTGATTAGTTATGATAAATAAATTATTTTAAGCCTTCTGGAAATACAAAAATGTCAGATTTAAGTATCGAACCCGGTAATGGCCTTTAATCGTCTTAATTAGCGTTTTTAACGCATAATATGTTTTCAAATCATATTGGACATACCCGGGTTGATACCTACTGATATAAGAGGAAAATTATGATATTTTAATAGTAAGCAAAGGTTGATAAACTCAGACTTCAGTTTTGAGCTTTTCGGCTTATGTGAAATTACCAAAATACCCCTACGGGGCCTAGTTTGGTTAAAAATGATAAGTTTCACATACATGCTTTAGCCTACTGTTAAAACTCATCAAATTGAGTATGTTTTCTGTTTACATCAGACCTTTAACTCAGTTAGACATTTAAACTCTTTTACAAACTTTAAAATGACAAAACTACCCCTACGGGGCATAGTTTGTGTTTAAATTAGTTTCGGGCATAACGAAAGACACCTTACTGATGTCACAACATATTTGAGACATAATTAACTTAGGAAACCTGTATATAGCTCTCATGACTACCTGTCACGCTTATTACGCGTACGGTTCGGTTTATGTAACAAGTTTACATAAACTAGCCGAAACGGGTCAAACCTTAACGGTTTTATCTCAAAATCCAGAATGTGAATAATAAACCCATATTAAACAAGTCTCCAAACTTGTCGGGTCTGAATCACATTCTATCCGGTCTTCGCTTAATCGTGCGTACGAACCGTATCTTGAAACTAGCCGGTCTAAGCTTAAGCTTAATAAAAGACCCGTTAGAATTCTAATAGGTTATATTAAACCTTCGTTCCAGATTAGGAGAAACAGTAAAAGCTACGTGCATTCTGCTTATTGTGATTTATACTTGCATCAGGTAAATACTTTTAACTTATTTTCCCTATACGGGCTTGGGTTACGGTACATAGCGTACCGCTTGATCGGGCATCAAATCTCCACGCTTAGTGGGTAGTTGAATAATTTGATCGGCTCGTTTAAACAGTCTTGCTTACTTTACAGCCTTTGGGGGGTTAATGACCATGTCCCGGATATCCTTGGCATCATCTTACGAGATGGCCGCGACTTGAGCACGGGGTGTAGGCGTACAACCGTGTATAACTCATTATTGTGGTGTGTCCATTGATCTTTAACCCGGATACGTTCTGGGCTACTGAACGCATAAGTAACATGTAATTCGTTCACAAGATTATAATATTAAATAATTCTCCCAAGTTAAATAAAATGATTTATGCCACGTGCATCCAAACCAATTTTCAATCATTTTCCAAAATGAGTCAGTTGGATGTATTTACCAGTGTAAACTGACGTATTTTCCCAAAAAGACTGAATGCAGGTACTAAACGAAATTGGCTGGATTGTCTCCTAAGCATCAATAAAAGTCTCGCAAGCTTAGGATGCCAGAAGTCTGTTGAACCATTAAATGTTTTTAATTCGATCCTACTGTGGATAAACACCGGATATTGTGACTTTGATTACAATAAATAAATTCGGTTGTATCTTATTTTAGTTTGCTTCCGCTGTGCATTATTATATTGTGTTGTTTGACTATTACGTTGCCAACCACGTCACGATACTCCCCCACCGGGCCCACCGGTGACACGTGGAAATCGGGGTGTGACAAATTAACAGGACATTGTTAAAAGGGAGAATCTGTTGGAACACCTGATCTAGAGAAACTTCTTCGAGCTTGTTGGATCTGAGTTTCTTTTTTATTGTATTTTCGTTTGAGATTAAGATGAAAATGAAAGAGTTGTGCCGCGGAATTAAGATGAAAACAAACTTTGCATACAATCAAACAGGAGTAATACTTTTAATCAAACATCTTTTCACAAAGAACCGAATGATTGAATTTGTTTCAACAACGATTACAATGATTGATGTAAGAATGCAAACTCCCCCTCAGCCAGAGCTCAGTAGTTTGTTCGTGCAAAGAAGACGATGTGGTGAAAGAGCTAATAGAACAGTACAAAGTACTGAACTATTTATAGGCACTTGCAAACCACTGAGCATCTTAGCTGACGTCACCATGAAAGTGACATCTAACCTCCTAACAAACTCTAACTACTGATCTATAAACACTGATGTACTAAACTACTGCTATTACATTACATTACATAAAAGACACTTAAACTGCTGCTGCATCCTTCCACTGCTGTGAACCCAGCAGTGCTTGTCCGGATCAGCAGTACTTGACCCAAGGCAGTAGATTGAGTCAACAGAGCTTTGGTCTTCCATCAGTCTTTGACATTGGTCAGTAGATATAAAGCAGTAGTTGTAGGTCAGCACTTAGTATGATCAGCAGATATGAAACCACTTTCAAGGGGAGAGATTTGCATGAACCAACTGTAAACGTCTGCTTATTCTGGATCCACTGCATTGATCCAGTTTTGGCTTTACATTATCTGTTCCTCTGATAGGGTTCAATCCCAACAATCTCCCCCTGGAACAGATAATGCCAAAACTCTTCATTATTTGTGGAAATCTTTATTGCCTCAACAACAGCTCCCTTATCTGACCTTTAAATTGTAATTCAAAGTCTAGGGCATCTGTATCTTCATCATCCCTGCTGAGTGGAAGATTAAGGAGATCCTGCAAATCTTCAAGACTCAGGCCAAGAGCTTGTTCCCTTGATATTTTCTCCACTCCTCCACCAGACCTGAGCAAAGTCAATACGCAGGTCTGTTTGTCAGTTTCCCACTTTTGTATTTTTGAGCCTGGTGGGTTTCTTGGGAGATGTTTATTTGCAGAAGTATTTGGAGAGGCTGGCCTGTTCATAGCTGGCTGAGCAGCGGTTGCAGATTGTTCCAATTCAAGATCTTCCTTTATCATTACTTCTGTGCCAGCTTTTACAATGGCATCTCCGGCTAAAAGATCTTGAATTGTTTCCATGCTAAACTGGTTTTTGCTCCTTCTTTTGTAGATGGCAGCACCAGCTGGAGCAGTGGTTCTTTTGACTTGCAGCTTTGGTGGTCTTTTTGAAACCGCTGCTATGGAATAGTCAGGCTTTTGTGGAACTCTTGGATCTTTCTTTCTAAGTTCCTCTAATCTTTTATAGGTTGCCCTGACTCTATCTTCTCCCCACTTTGTCACAGAGTTCTTTGACCCATAATCAGCTATAATCAGCTCCTCTTTCATTCTCCTCAGCTCTACCATCTTTTCAGCTTCAAATTGTTTGAATTTTTCAGGAGGAGTCTGCTTGACCTTATTTTTTATCATGTCTTGAATCCTGGCTGCTTCTTTTTCAAGCTCAGGGATGGTCCAGTTCTTGTACATGTGTTTCTCCCCCTTGTATTTCTTGTAGGTCATGATGTTTTCAATGTAGTCTTTTCTTAAGGACTCATCTGCCCTTTCTGAAATTTTCTGACATACATTTTTTGCAAAACGCTCCATAGCATTGACCTGTGAGAGTAAAAACTGATAGTTTTGTTGAAATTCTCTATCAGATTTCCCTTTTCTGTTTTTGATTGCAATATCCTCTTCTTGTTTGGCTTTGAGCTTCAAATATTCTTCAATGTTGTTAGGCCCGGGATAATTTGCAATTGATGGCAAACTCCTTTTGGCTGGGTCATCTTCATAATAAAATGATTTGATTTCTTCTCTTACTGCAATGAGTTCCAGAGGAAATGAGACACCAGCAGGAGGTAGTGGTTTTACAATTTGAGCTGAAGAGGAAGGTATGGGTTTAGGAATAGTGACAAGTGATAGGGATTTTGAAGATGTTGGTGATGGAGGTGTGTCATCATCTTTTAAAATTAGCCTTCTCCTTTTTGGTTTAGGAGAGACTGATGATGTTTTGAATGGAATAGTGGTTGTAGATGTAGTGGCAGTGGATTGTGATTGACTGACAGCTGTTGAAACAACTGGTGTTTCAACCACTGTTGTCATTACAACAGATGTTATAACATCTGCTGTCTTCTGCTGTATGTCAGCAGGTGTTGTTTTTGGTGGTGATGATGGTAAAGTAGTGGATGTTGTGTGTGTTGAAGTGGTGTGTGTTGATAGAACAACTGTTTGGCAAGCAGTAGTTTTTGTAACTCCTGTTGCATCAGCTGTTTTGTATGATGGTTTTTTAGCAGACTTTGAACGTCTGATAGGAATGGATTTGGGTTGCCTTACTTTTCTAGTAGGCCTCTTCTTTTCCTCAACAGGATTTTCATGATCCCTTGACCCAGAAGTACCCTGATCTGGATGATCCATTCTTTCCACCCTGGCTTTCCTTTTGGCCTCTCTATCCCTTTTTACACTTGCAGCTGCTTCTGCTAGTGCATTTGTTGTCACATCAATTTTCTTGCTACCATCTGGCAAAGGGATCTTTTTGGTCATGTTTGAATTTTCTGGTTCAAGATAGAGACCATCCTCTATACCCTTCCTTTTCCACTCCTGAATTTTCTCCCCCTTTTTGGCATTATCTTCTGGGAGTTGATAAATGTAGCGGACTTTTGGAGGAGCAGTGCCAGTGGTGTGTAAGATCTGAGTTTTGAGAGCCTTTAAATCAGCCTGAGTGTTCTTTAACCTT